>CAIGRB010057975.1:10848-23268 GCA_903798255.1 Fraxinus quadrangulata
ACCACCACCACCACCACCACCATCGCCCCACTTACCCCAAAAACAGATTTGTATGACTGCATCCTCCAACTCAACCATTGCACCACTCAATTAAAAAAAGGATGGACGGTTGGATCTGCGACTGGATCTTCTCCATAGGAACCTGGGGAAATGCATTAAACTATGTAACCGCGTCCGCCGCTTCGTTGACAAGAGAAAATGGAGAAATCAGGAGAAAATCGGGTTGAGGGTAGAGAGAGAGAAAACGAAGAGATAGAGAGAGAAGACGGACGGAGTTGGTGAGAGAGAGAGGAGGGGAGAGAAATGTGAGAGAGCAGAGAGGAAGGTGGCGTTGGAGGCGGCGGGCGGCGAAGGCGACAGGTGAGAGGGTGGAGAGAAATGAAATGGATTAATGTAGGGTTGGATAGATTTATGGTTTTATATATAAAATAAAATACCTGATTTTTGAATAAATAAAATTTAAACCTGATTTTTAAAAATTTACAACTTAACACTTGATTTTTTGTAATTTTACCAAGTTTAAATGGAAATAAGTGCGAAAAAAAAAAGTTTTATTTAACTAGGGATAAAGGTAAGTGAACAATCATCAAATGTCAACGCTAGCTGTACTGTACTATAAAAGTACGTTCTAAAAGAATATGTAATCTCAACCGTTGAATTAAGGCGTCCATCCCAAATTGCACTTCAGCTGTCAATGCAGTTCCCCTCAGAATTACACCAGCTGTCTCCGCCAACCTCTCCGCCCGCACGAGTCGTGACATGCCATTAAACTCGATTTCGAATCCGGATTTGAAGTCCGAAATATAAAAACCCACCCGAGAATATGATATTCTGGTTCAAAGTGTGAAACCGTTGACAGAACTAGAGTGAGCTGTGATTGGAGCTCTCCCGTATCTGGAATTTGAAACCTAGCTTACATTTGTGTAAGTTTCTCGTTTCACTTGAATTCTGTATTTCAGGCACTTGTTATTGTTTCTTTTTGTAAATTTGAGGATGAAAATTCGGGTCTTTCGTGGTTAGGGTTCTGTGAATTTTCGGATTTTTTTTTTACTTGTTTTGCTGCTGCTTGTGGAAAATCTTGAATACTTTTAGAAGTTAATTGAGCTAACAACTGTGGTGAGACACTGTTGGGTTTTTTGGGGCATGTCATAAAATTCAATCGATAACATATACAGACATACATGCCCACAAACACATGTACTTACCCAAGCATAACACACTTACGCAAAGGTATAATTGTTCAAGTTCTAATTTTTTAAAATCTATAGATCGTACTTTTTATCCTCTTTTATTCGTAGATTATTTGGACATTTTCTGTATTTAGGTGCTTTTTGGTTTCTTAATGCTTTTAATACACTCGATGCCTTAGATTGGTTTATAGTTTGGGTTTGCCAAAATAATTTTTTAATTATACAGTTTATTTTCTTAATGCAGTTTAGTTTTGTTATAAGGGAAAGGTGTTGGAACGAGGTTTTTGGGTGAAGGAGAGGCATCAGAGAAGCTAGGGGCATCGTACGTGAAAGGTGAGGGGGTGGAAAAGATTGAGGCTGTGATGGAGAAGAACGAGGAGCAAAATGGAGCGACGGAAATAGTTGAAGATAAAAAGGATGAATGGAAAGTTGAGGTCCAGAAAATGGTTGCAGACAAAAAGGAGATCAAAGAAAGCAAGGGAACTGAAGAAAAAGAAGCGAAGGAGGAAAATTTTTCAGGTGGAAGCAAAAAAGAAGAAGAAAATGAAGACATGGGAGAGGAAGAGGATGAAACTACAGGAGATACAGGAAAGGAAGCAACCAAGAATGAGGCAATGGAAGATGGCTCTGGGAAGACCCCTAAGGAGGAGACGGAGGGTAAGGTTGAAGAGGGGGTCGGTGGAGCAAAAGAGGAAGAAAAACTGGGATATAGTAAAGAGAAAAAAGGCTCGAAGAAGCGTCCTAGAACAAAAAGTAGTGCTGCAAAAAAAGAGAGAAGTATGATGAATGAAGCTGAAGAGAAGAAAGAAAATAATATGAAAACCTTAACAGAGAAAAAACCGAAAGAGCCTAAAACCCCCAAGGAGAGAAAAGAGCCGACAAGCTCTACAGCTCCTGCAATTCAACGTCCTGTACGTGAACGGAAATCTGTAGAAAGGTTGGTCACCACTATTGAGAAAGATACTGCTAAGGAATTTCGACTTGCAAAGGTGTATCTTCTGACTTTTTACTTTTTCTCGTTCCCATACTCTCAAAAGATTAAATATACTGTTGCAATGCATTCATGAAGTTCATTGACTTTTTCTCTGAAGATCGCTTTTGACATATCAGTATTCATTTGCAGGGTCGTGGCACTGCACTGAAAGATATTCCTAATGGTACACTTTTTAAGTATTTTGATGCCACCACTTCATTCATGCATAGGCATCAACTTAAGTCTTCTCATGTTACAATTGTCAAGAGTTGCATTCTTATGATTTTGTATGGCATCATCACTTTCTTAATTACACTACTTAGTAAACCTATATGATGGGCGAAGTAAGTTTTAGGGCATCATCCAAGATTGTTTATGTGGGGGGGATAGAAGTTGACGGACTGTAAAGATTTATTTTGATGCTTGGTACAATTATTATATCTTGTATTTTTTCCTTGAATTCTGGTGAGTCACCAAGTAGTGGACTTGATTGTGTAGATAATATGACCAAATCATCAACCATAGTAGAAGAAAGTTTGCAAGTCCCCCTAAGCAATGCTGAATACCTACTGCATAGCACATTAATCAACCTATCTTATGTTTCTCCATCCTTTGTGTTGTGTCAGATTTCATGGTTTTTTTGAGGAGCTTTTCTTTATCAAATAAAACACCGATACTTGGGGATGAATCATTTACCATCCTATTTCCTATGCATCTCTAGCTCATCAAATCAATGAGCTACTATATGGATAGACCAATTCCATAACTAGTCGAAGATAGTCTATAAATCTTCTTAAAAAATGTGGGAACTCTTCCCTCAATATCTATTGCATTTGTTCTAGTCATTTCCTCTTAATGGACTGCCTCATATTTGGTTGATGGGGTTCTGGATAGATTATCCAAGCTCGCCAGAAAATGGGCAGGTCCATTGAGTGTTGGTTATTTGTTCCTTGTTTTTGTCAAGAGTCAGCTAAGATGTGTTTATGCTAAACAGAGGAAGGAGGGGATGTGATAATGGATTTGAATGCCACTGCTTGGAGGACAAGGTTTTTTTATTCCTCTTTCAAACTTTTTTCTCTTTGAGATTTGGGAATTGAGAGTGAGGTGGGGGGGTTAATGTATCAAGTCAACTGAAAAAAAAAAAAAAGAATAAAGAATAAAAGGTTGCCATAACTTGACATGTATACATTATGGGGTACTATTATCAGTCAACATATTACGCAATACTTGAGAACTTAGGCAACAAGTGGTGTTCCACTTTTTAGTGTGATTGGTTGGGCCTTGCATGCTAGGGGAAACAAGTCTTCCTCTTGTTTAAATTCAGTCATTCAATGCCAAAACAGCAGTTTTCACTACAACGAGCTTTTCCTCTTTCAATAAAATGATATAATGGGGCTTTTTGGTCACTGGCTATCAACTAATGAGAGCCACCTTTGTAACAACAAAAGTTATGCTGTGGATATTCTTTGATAAATTTACTTACTTAAAATTATGCCCTCGATAGGATATGACTCTAATGAACATAATGAGAATACCTTCCCCCAACCCATGCCTCTTCTATAATCAAAGCTAAAAGTGGTAGTTAGGGGTGGGCGTGGGGTGGGTTGGGTTGGTTTTTGCCCCAACCCAACATTGTCGGATTGTTCAAAATCCAACCCAACCCAACCCATGTAAATGTTGAAACCCAACCCAATTATGTGTCGGTCGGGTTGGTTGGTCCGTTTGTATCGATAATTTCTATTAATAGACGAGGTGGGGATAAAAATCAACACTCCAACAAAATGGTATAACAATAAGGTTCATTTATTCAAATGAAAAGCCACGAGAAACTAGAAACTACATATTCTTTTTTAAAATTTCCCACTCTCCATCAGACAACGCTAATTGAAGTATGGAACCTTCAATCCTTTCACAGAAATGGATATAAAAAACAACAGTGCCAGATGGCCTGCTTTGACTATTGGCACAGCAAAATTTGGACAATCATACTATATGAAAAAATATGCCTTCACATCCCTATAATAACCAAATATGCATCTTCTTCGATGCTAATACTTCTGCAGAAGAAAAAAGAGGAAGCGAGAATCTTCAAGTCTTACCTTAAATATGAAAGATGAAGTTGTGACAGTTATAGGTTTCTTTAACATTCCCCCATATGTAACCATAATTCCACTCTGCCTGATAACGAGTATATAAGGCTCTCAGAAGGAAATAATCAAAATGGAAAATTTTCTGGAAGTTACAAACTACGAATCTTACTTTAGGAATTTAAGAACCAATGAAGCTGCATTTCCACCAACACAGTTAAATCCCAGAGCCGGTTCAGGTATATCAGCCTATAGAATGTATAAAATGTGACTCGGAAAATTTTCAGTAAGAACAAAAACATAAAACAACTGGGAAATAAGGGAACTATGTAGCTACAGAAGGGAATACCTCCTAATTCCTACAGTAATAAATAATGAGTCAAAACATAATACCAGAAGACTTTTAACATTTTTCAC
This sequence comes from Fraxinus quadrangulata, assembly GCA_903798255.1. Taxonomy (NCBI): domain Eukaryota; kingdom Viridiplantae; phylum Streptophyta; class Magnoliopsida; order Lamiales; family Oleaceae; genus Fraxinus; species Fraxinus quadrangulata. The sequence continues at coordinate 15,516 of CAIGRB010057975.1, forward strand.
TTCCAGTTGGCTCTCTGTGAACACTTGATCAGCACCAAGATTTTTGAGCTTTTCTTTTGCTTCATCTGATCCTGCCCCGTGACAATAGGAATTCATATTCGAAACAAATGTCAGCAGGACAATATTTAGAAATTGATTCAAATTGAATATATATTATGAAAATGAGGGACGTGTTAAATTTAATATGATTTAAATGAATGTATTTCGAAAATGGAAAGCAGACCTCTCTCAAAATCTTCAGTCACGTTATACATGGGATTCATAATAATGTAAATAAAGATTACCATATAATCAAATATTCTACATTGAGAAAAAATTTGGGCGATTCCCATCATTTTCAAGCCAAGGTAAGCAGGCAACCTTCCTTTTTTCTTGATAAACCAAGTCGACAGTTAATTGAAAAATCTTACGACTGCATTAACAAAGTATTATACTTATGGAAGTCGTTAGATTTCTAACACTAAAAGCACCTAGTGTAGGCAAAAATATTTAAATCCAAAAGGGAAAAAAAAATAAAAATTACAAGTCTATATTTTGATTTCTGATACAATTACAACAAGGTTATGCAATCCCAAGCATATGATAAAAATAGCTCACTGTACTTGGGGCTAATCCAAACGGTACCTGTCCCTGATAATGTTGATGCTATGGATGCCTCGATCCCGAGCCAGCTGAATTAAACATTGCCCCACGATGCTAGTAGCACCGTTCTGAACAATAGCATCTCCTATTCGGATGCTTCATGATAAGGGAGATATAGCTAAAGGAATTACAAAACATTAATCAAATAGAAATGGCGCACTTGATTTTACATCCACCAAGTCCGGCGAGATTTGGCAGGAGGGTAGAGAGGCGACTGGTTTGGGCGATTTGATGGAGGCTGGAGAATGGAGAGGAGTAAACTGGGCGTGGGCGATTAGGACTTTTTTTTTCCATTTAACGTCTTTTTTTATTATTATTATGTAATCGGGTCGGTTCGGTTCGGGTTATTCTGGGTTTGGGTTGTTAACCCACAACCCAACCCGACCCGACCACCTAACCCAATACCCGAAACCCACTAAAAAAATGAAAAAAACCGACCCAAACCGGTCGGTTTGGATCGGGTTGGGCGGTTTAGTCGTGTTGGTTTGGGTTTTGCCCACTCCTAGCGGTAGTTGAGTTGTTTCTTCCCGTCAATCCTGTGCTTGATTTTATTCAATTTTGAGTATTATGTTTCTTCGGTTCCATCTTTACTAAATGCATGTTTTCCTTGTAAGTTTTTTACTTGGTGAAAGTTCATTTGAACTGCTTGAAATGCAGTTTAACAAAATTCCGAGAAAATCTTCATTTATTTTACTTTTACTCATTTTTTCAAAGATTTCAGTTACGCAGCTGTACGAACAAACTTTCTTTTGTTTTCTAAACCACATTTTTTGTTTCAGTGGCATACAAGTTGTCAAGAAGGAAGAGTGAAGACACTTTCAAATTGCTGCATACAATTATTTTTGGAAGGAGGGGAAAGGTAATGCTTTGAGTCCATAGTTAATATCCTGTGTTCCCGCATGGCTCATTTGGGTCTAGCATCGTTTTTCTTTGTTAGATGCAGTGTTCCTGTCAGATTGATACTTGGATCACCTTGAAAATGGCTGGGAATTTCATTTCCTTAAGTTCTAGAAAATATCTCCTGTGTCGTGCATCTGAAACATTTTGTAGTTTGAAGTTATTAAGCATATTTGTTTCTTCTTATGCATGAATGCATTTTGAATACTACGGTACCATTGTCAAAGTAAACAAGTCACAATTAGTGTCACTAGCAAACATTTGGCAGTTTTAAGTACTTAATTTTTGAACCATTATCTCGTTTTTTAAATTTTTATTTTTATTAATTTTGTATAATGTTGATATCCAAGTTGAGGATATAACCCTGAGTGCGCTTAAACAAACTGTTAGCAACAATGTTCACCCACCTTTCCCAGATTCCTGCCAATTTACTTCGGTATTTAAAGTAAATTTGGCGCTCCTAATGTGCTTTTCTGCAGCTATAAGATGTTGATATGTTGTAGTTGGGTTCATGCCTTTGTTGATAACTTCTGATAGTTGACTCAATACTTCTATCAAATTCTACAGGCTGCTGAAATCAAGAACAACATATCTAGATTTTCTGGATTTGTGAGGCATGATGATGAGGTAAAGAAGAGACTTATATTAGGTTATCCAGTGATTGTACTAGATCTATTTAGAACTTCTTCGAAACATAGCTCAGCATTTTCAATGTGCATGTGTTAGGAAAAGCAAATGAGGAAACTAAAAGAAAAACTTGATAAGTGCGTCAAAGAGAAATTGGTGGAAGTCTGTGATGTTCTCGATATACCAATTTCCAAGTCTACTACAAGGAAGGTGTGTAGATCTCTCTGCTTCACATTAACCTGGAAATTTTACATTTGCATTCTTACGTTTTTCAATGGCTCCACTTGATCTATGCTTTATTATTATGGGATACACTAGCTCGTGTGTTCTAGATAATTTTTAACAGTACCTTGACTAGTGATGTCAATTTATAGTAGTCACGAGATGTACCACATCTCTCCTGCATTCCTTGTCTCCAAGATTAAAATTCAATTTTATCGTTCATCCTGCATCCAGGAAGACATAATTGCAAAGTTGATAGATTTTTTGATGGATCCTCATGCAACAACCATTGAGTTGCATGCTGAAAAAGAACAGGTTCAACTCGAAGTCCAACCTTTCTTGTTTTGCCTTTTCACTTGGCTTTTTGTATGTTTACATATCTTATGTACACTGACCAGTTGGGCAAGGACAAAAAGAGAAAGATGGTCAGCAAAAGCAATATATCAATATCTGGGAATGCATCTTCAAAAGGTTCTGCCAAGGTATTGCCTTTCTTGTTAATTGGAGCAGAAAATTTTTTAGCACGGTAAGGTTGGAGTTAATATCTCAAATTAGGACATTATAATCTCTATACTGTAGGTGTTGTCAGTTCAATCATGTAAGAAAATAAGTTCAAATTTCACCTAGTTCTTGACTCTTATTTCGGCACTTTAATGTGTGTATATGTAGAGATTGATTATCCTGTTGCATTGGGTGAGCTGCAGACTGGAAGCATGTGCACTATTTTGTTAAACTGGAACGACTGAGGTAGTACATGCAATGAAAGTAGGATGTGGTTTGTGAGTTAATTAATGGATAACAAATTATGCAACAGGAAATGTCTAGTCAACCTCAAAAGTTTGACAAGATATTCAATTTAAGATGAAGGGTGTGCTATTTGGTTCTAGCAAACTATACTTATTCTAAATTCTCCTCTTTAGTTTGTAGTTTGGAATACTGCATGTGGATATTTCCATTTACATGCTTACAGGGAGAATAAAATCAGCGTAATTGGGATTCAGAGCATGTCCCTGCGCAGGATAGATTAAAATAAAATTAGAAAGGGGGAAATGATGCCAAGTGAAACCTCCATTTTCTATGGATAGAAGCTAGTATACATCAGGGAGGCTATCTTGGGTTCCATTTGATATCTGAAAAACTCTCTGGATATTTTGGCTTTTGTTTAATTACAATTCGCCCTTTCGTTTGTAATTTTTCTCGCTTTAGACGTGCACTTTCTTATTTGAATTCTCTCTCCTCCCCTTTTCTCTCCTCTGAAATAAATAAATAAATGAAACACGTGCTCGCTTATCATTGACAAATATATTCTTCATAAATGGAAGCTCAGTGATCAATCAAAGAAATCACAACTACTAACGTAGTGGAAGACGTATGAAAGTGTAGATAATATTACTCGTGATATTAATCTTTAGTTCTGGTGTATTTTCAGAGTCAAAAGAGAACTGAGACTGCATCTGAAAAAGGGGGGGAGGGAAAGAGCATGCCTAAATTTGATGATGAAACAGAAGAAGAGAAAGATGAAGCACATGAAGAGGAAATTGTTAATGGTGTTCCTGGAAGATCAGAAAGTGAGACATCTGATCAAGGTGAAAGTAAGAAGGAAGGGGCATCCGAAGACGAGCCCGACGAGGACGAAGGAAAGCAAAAGCGAGGTTCAGCAAAGTCTCTAGCAAAGAAGGGATCTGGCGAAAAAGCCAAAACTAAGAAAGTTACAATCTCTAAGAAGGCTACTCCTCTGCCTAAAAAAGCACCTGCAAAATTACCATCTAGTCATTCAAAATCTGATAATGATAGTGCGAAGAAGTCTTCCAGTAAGAAGAAAAATGAAGCAGTTAAGGAGAGGTCATCAACTCTAAAGAAATCTGCATCGAAGGAGACAACTGGTGAGAATTGTAGTTTATTTTCCTTTGATTGAACTCTTTGGTCTTGATAGTTTAATCATCACCATCCCAAAATCAGGACGTCCTTAACGGGCTTATGGTTCAGACCATCTGTGAGGGCCTTTCCATGAGAATCCATTTTCTAAAGCTTTCTTGTTTCCTTTCTAAATGAAGGGAAAAAGGTTGTGAAAGGTAAAGGCAAGTCCGCGGAGGACAAAGTAAAGCCAAGTGACAAAGAACTTAAGAATTCAATATGTGAGATTCTCAAAGAGGTGGACTTCAATACGGTAAGGATTTGAAGTTCTGTGTTCCATTGTGAAATGGTTTGATTTCAATACATCCTTCCCTCTTCTGTGTTTAGGTTTGAGAAGTGGGAGAGGAAGATATGATTTTCTTTTGAACTTCTTATACTTTTAGATTTGCATCCTTAAATATTGCTTGGTGTTGGCTATCTTTTAGAGAACTTATAAGCTGTGCTGCTTTTCCTTACTAGAGAAATCATCAAAAAGAAATTTGGACTTCTAAACTTCAATCTTATATTGTTTGTGGTTGACCATGTGTTTTTTTTTTTTTTTGCAGTGGAGTTAATTGGTGGAAAACGGGATCAACTTATTTGCATGACATTTATTTGTGTTGTTCAAGTGACTTATTCAGTTACCAATTCTTTTCGCTGTGCTTCTTACGTTCAATATGTACTGTATTTTTTGCAGGCCACCTTCACTGATATTCTAAAGTTGCTCGGTAAGCTTTCTTTCTATATTTATTTATACAATCTTTTAAGCCATACAATAGCTAAGGATCCCCTTGTACTCTCCTGTACCTTTTCGATTTCTTTTTGTCAAGGGTGGGGGGTTGGCGTAAACAGAATTGTAGAATGTTAGATTCTTTAACGTTACTTGGAAATTGGAATGTGTGTATTTTAATGATCATGGCACCAATTTGACATATTTTGTGCCATTGTGCTGCTATGTGTATTACAGTTGGGGAATGAAAGATTTTTTCAGTTACTGCAGCAACAGAATTTGAAAGTTTCTAGTTATTGCTTAGTATTTCATACCGGTTAAAATTCTGAGAAAACTCTTTAACGTTTCAGCTGAGCGATTCAATGTGGATCTGACACCGAGGAAATCATCAATAAAGCTCATGATTCAGGACGAGCTAACAAAACTAGCCGAAGAACAAGATGACGAAGAGGATGAAGGTTATGCCGAGAAAAATGTAGAACAATCTTCTAGCCAAGGTGTACAGGCCTGACAACCCAAGAAGAAAACACGAAGTATGAAGCTTAGGGTGCCTTCCGACCTATCATTTTCTGCAGCTCCATCGTCTTAATTTATGTTGGTCCCGCTACTCTGTAGTTCAATATTCTCATGTTTTGTACCCCCACATTTCCAAGTTTAGCTATAGCTGTAATTTGTTGTTAGTGTTAACCGAAAGATTTTTGTTCAATAGGATTTCCTAGAACTAAATGCTTCAGATTGTACACATGTATAAAGTTGTAGAAATTTCCATTTTTCCTCCAGTGTGTACTGATCCTTGAATAGGTGATAGATTTTCCACTTCTCTTATGTATCGAAGCTGATTGTAGGAATTGTCTCCATGTACTTGTATTTTTGCTATTTGAATAAGGTTTTGTGTTGATTTTAAACAGCTTGGCCCTAAAAATCAATTAGCTCTCTCCCGGCCTATTTATATGGTTTTGGTTCATACATATATTGAGTGCCTTTATACGAATTTAAATTAGTGCTGTTTTATTTAATTTTTAGTTTGTACGTATCAAATTCTCTCTATTTACTATATTATTTAAATGGTAAATAGATATAAATTAGTGGAAGATAAATGGACGGTATTTGTAAATTTTTTGAAATAAATGAATAAAATATGATTTTGAGTAATTTTTTAAAGCTAACTTGAATGTTTATAAAATGTTTTAGGAAAAATTTAAAATTCAGACATTAATTATGTATATGTATATAAATGAGAATCTTCATGGAGGTTGTTAGTTGAGGTTGAAGAACTATCTCTTCATGAAATAGGAGAAACGTGTATCAGCTAGTATATATTTTTGTTCGTCGTTGAACTTTAATGTAAAATTCGACAGCACGTTTTTGGTTGCATTGGTGGTAATTTTACTGAGAACACGTAGCTTTCGGTATAATATACTCTCATTTCTATAATATATGACATAAAAAAAACCTACATCGATATTAGATACTTGTACATGCATTCATATCACACAATAAGCATGTCACATGCAATTATTTTATCACATACACGACTTAAGTCACATATAACTAAGGTCATAAATAATATACAAGTATAGGCTTATTAAAATATCGTGATTCATTATAAAACTATAGATATGTCACAAACACATAATAGTCACATAATAGTACTAAAAATGTATTCACAATCAAACATAAATCACATAGAAATGGCTGGTCACAAAAGACACGAAAATGTTCAAATAATACATATCTACATTTCCGAAAAATTGAGATCGATTCAAACAAATGTAGATGTCACACAGAGAAGGCTGTTCAACATATCTCGAATAGAATTATTTTGAAATAAGGTCACAAATTCTAACAATGTGTGATTATCCAAACCATAAACACCCAACAAATGTTAAATACGAATTTCCCATTAACTAAATCAAATAAACAATTGATTTAACTTTTCAAACAAATGTACGTCAGAATATGCTCCAATCGAATTTTTCCCAAAATGAGGTCACAAATTCTAACAACGTGTGACTACCCAAACCATACAAACCCAACAAATGTTAAATATGAATTTCCAATTAACTAAATCAGATAAAGATTAATTTACCTTTCGAACACTAGGATTTCACGATTTAAGAGGGGTTCTGTGACTGGTTTCAGGTATCGAATCTTTATTCTCTTTTAAGGCTTTTCTTTTCTCTACTTTTCTTCTAGATTTCTCACCAATATTTGCTCGACTTTTGGGATCATTGCTCCTTGTTAAAACCATCTTTAATGTTTGACATTTTTTGAATAAATTGTGAAAATCGTTTGAGGAGTACGCCAATGTCACAATGTGATAATGGAGAAGAAGATGATGGGTTTTGTGGGTAAAATGGAGGAGACCACTTTCAGTTTATGGAGAAGACGGTCGTGGGTTTTGTGTGTAAAATGGAAGGTTTAACGTGGAAGGATTCTTCACTTTCACGTATTAAGGGAATTTATTATGGATATATATGATACTCTCTCTCATGTTTTGATATAATATCAATTTTTTGTTTCCAAAAAAATATGTGTATTTTATATTTATTTATTATTTAGGTAAAAATATATGACATTTGAAATAAAAAATACAATCTCTGAAATTTGAAATGTAATCTTCAAACATGTAATTTCCACATGTTTTTAAGTACTTTCCAATTATAGGCATGGGATATATTTCGTGGGCTGGACAGCAGCCTCTTCTCTCTCTCTCTCTCTCTCTCTCTCTCTCTCTCTCTC
>CAIGRB010057975.1:23520-49352 GCA_903798255.1 Fraxinus quadrangulata
AAACAAGAACAATTATCCCAAATCGGGTTGTTTGTAATTAAAAGAAAAGGAAGAAAATTACAAAGAATTTGTAGTGCAAAATTTGACTACAAATTACTAAGTAGTGAATGGGATATATAATGTGTCGGTTTTAATTGGATAAGATGTTTGATCTAAAATGAGGAAAGAAGATTTTCCACTCTATAATGGTTCCACAACTTCGTGTCCACCTCAAATGTGTTGGAATTCTTGCGGTATCGAAGAGTACTTTTTCCTCCTCAAATACTATTAAAGACCAAAATTCAAATAAGCGAAATGGGTCAATAAAAGTCTTCGATAATATCTTGGAATAAGAGGGCTAAAGTCTCATCACTTGAAGCAGTTGAAGTGGTGGCCCTGCCCTTGTCTCTTTTTATCACAATTCTAAAGTGCTCCCACCACCATTTTTCATTGTTCTTCACCTTTCTATTAATATCCTACATTAACCAAGCAAAGCAATGCATGCGAAAGAACTAGAACAAACTCATCTTACAACTTCTAATATTGGTTTTCTTCCTATACAAGGCAAATCGCACGCGACGGCATAAGTTCGTTATTGGTTAAGAAACAAAGGGTGTTCAGTTCAATGATTTCAATGGGAAACGATAACTACAAATTGAATCGATCCTACATCAATTTCCGAAGAAGCCGTGTAACGAAAACTATTAATAGACACGAAATACTATAAACATAGTATCCAAAATTCATGTCGCGATCCACTCAAAGCCAACTAAAACAAAGCATTTTAACCAAATTCCATACTCGGTATACTCTTTCAATCGCTTTGAACCTCTATACATGGAACACAATTACAATAGTTTGAGATGCCGTGAGAGTTTTGAGTCGACCCGATTATGCAGAAAAACTATCAGCCCCAAAGTAATTATCACTAAAAACATTTATAGATGAGATTTGACCCACAACGCTAAAATTCATGACAGGAATCAATGACAAAACCAAACTCACATATACACATATCAACATGAATACTGTATTTGACATTTCAACATATACTAATGTCACGTCATTATCAATAGAAGGCAAATCAAGCTACCTTGGTCTCCCACTGGCAGCTGAAGACCCGGATCCGATATGGTAACCCGACCCAACTTTACCGGACCCACTTCCACCCATCTGATTGTACCCGTACATTTGTCCCTGCATCTGATTCCCCATCATTCCATACATACCCTCATAACCACCCCCAGAAGTACCCATATTTACGACACTGCCATTCCCACCACCGGAGCCGCCTCCGCCTCCGTCCTTCTCCCCTCTTCCGGCCATTGCACTCTTCTCCCCTTCCATATCACGAAACCTCTGCAAGTAAATCTTCAACGGCTCGACGTAATCCTCNATCTGATGCCCCATCATTCCATACAACCCCTCATAACGACCCCCCGAAGTCCCCATATTAACCACGCTGCCATTAACCCCACCGCTGCCGCCCCCGTCCTTCTCCCCTCTTCCGGCCATTGCACTCTTCTCCCCTTCCATATCACGAAACCTCTGCAAGTAAATCTTCAACGGCTCGACGTAATCCTCGAATCCTAAAGTGGTCATCGCCCAGAGTAAATCATCGCCGTTGATTGTCTTCCTTTTCTCCCTCTGGCACTTATCCGACGCCTCTCCGGTGATGAAGCTGATGAACTCCGATACGCACTCTTGCACTGTTTCTTTTGCATCTTTTGATATCTTGGCGTTCGCCGGTAGTGCTTTCTTCATGATTCTGCTCACGTTAGCGATTGGGAGAAGCCTGTCCTGCTCTCTTGGGGAGGTCTCATGCGAGTTGTGGTCTCTCTGTCCTCCCGATTCATTATCGGAATCCGCCATTTTTTCTTTCAACAATTCACTCGAAAAGTGTGAATGAATTTAGAATTTGGTATTAGTGAGATGCCAAAACTGCTTTGAACTCAAAATCGTAAGATTTGAATTGATCGTTCACAGCGTTTGATACCAAAAAGGATGAAGCTCAAAAGCTTTGGTTATAACTGATTTCATAAACCCTTTACCATTCCTAAATGAAAAAAAACAAAACAAAACAAAAAATCACAAATAAAATTTAAAAAAAAAAAAAAAGATTCTAATACAATCGCTCTGGGATACGAAGATCAATAAAGAAAAAACGCAGGAAACGCTAGAAAAATCCACAGTGATAACAGAAAAAAGGAAAAATCAGGCAAAAAAAAAATTAAAGAAGTAACTTCACAGCTTTTAAAATCAAAATATTAGAAACAAGTACTCACTATAATCGCCCAGGAGTACCAAATATCAGAAAGTTTTCAACCCTAGGCAATCAAGAATCTAATAAAACCATTAAAAAAAAAAACTTGAAAAATCAAACAGTAAACTACACAAGTAGCTACGAAAATTAAATGCTCAGGAGTGAACAATCCGGCGAATTCGGAAAAATCGTATTTCAAAAGAGAATTTTTTCAGAGGGTGAAGAGGATTTCAGCGTAGAGAGAATGCCAGGTCCGTTGGATCAAATGCTGCAATAATTCAATCTTAAGTACACGTGGATGAATTTGGGCCGCTCTTTGTCGATAACTCTAGGACGAATTTTCCATCTCACGATCGACGTGAGTGGCGTAATCTGGATCGTTGATTTCGCACCTGGTACGTGTGTGGCTGCGAATGGATTTCTTTTTACCCAATCAGAATTGTCATCGTGGCTTACGTGGAACATCTTCATTTCTTTCGTCATCACTCATCAATTTTCATTTCTTTTTAATTTCGTCGCTTAATTTTATAAAAAGTCTTATTTGATGTAGTTTTTTTAATCATAAAAACTGATTTTTGAATTACACGGTTAAAAAATTGTGAATACACGTTCAAAATAGTGATACATTCATTGTCAGCTTAAATTAATCAATTTAGTGATTTTATTTTTGCCAAATATAAATTAGTTTTTCTTCTAATAATTGTTTGTTCTTAGCTCATGTGTGTTCTTATAATCGATTTTTCAAATTCGATGTGGGGAAGAACATTGCAAAACCGATTTAGGGAAGAATATTTTAATACGTTGACAATCAACATAATCTCGATATAGTGCAGAACGTAGAAATGATCACATGGTTAATGCCTCCCTCGCAGATAAGTTTTGTTATATTATGTATTGATCTTCTCTTTTTTTAGAGATATTCTTGAGGAATTTATCTTGAAGAAGGGTCAAAGTACCATTTGGATACGAACAAATCGAAATGTCTCATATATTTTTTGCAACAAGTTTTTGAATTACAGGACTATACAACAATTTTTTTTTTTTTTTTTTTTTTTCATCTTTAGTACTTGTTTGATAAAATTTTAGTCACAAACCCTTAAAACACAAATGAATCTTAAACCCTGAAATATAGCTATAGGCAAGTCAAATGAGAAATGTTCTAAAATATCTAATGAGTGGCATTGTGTTTCGTTGAGGATCAAGTATTACAAGCATAGGAGTAATTATGCATTTTTCCTATTTTTAATATTCTAAAATAATAAATAAATTCAAATTTTCAAATATATATATATATATATAGAGAGAGAGAGAGAGAGAGAGAGAGAGAGAGAGTCTAATGACCATTAATATTCATCGTGAATTAATATAGTNCTCTATGAAAAATTTGTTTTGATTTTTCTAAATGTCAAAACCCTACATATTATTATATAATTCATGGACTTAGTGATTGGGGATAATTTGATATTTGTTTAGCTCAATTTACCTTTTTTAAGTTATAAAATTGAAATAGACTTTGTTGGGCTAATTTGGACAATGTTTTCAACACAAATATGTGCGCATTTTGACGTTTAAACGAGCACACGCGGTCGACAAAATGGATTGGCCGCATTGTCACTTGCATATCTACGAACGGAACATTTTGAAAATACTCCGAACATATGCACGCATTTTAGAACACGTGAGTAATATTGTAATATGATAAGATGGTTGGTATGGATTGCCGTTTAATTCTTTCTTTTAATGAGAGAAAATGATTTAATTGTTTAAAGTTCTTACTCAAAAGTTTTACTTTCTTTCTTGTAACATTCTTAGTGTATAAGAAACTAAAAAGTTGTGATGATGATTTTAGCTTAGTTAAATAATAAAATCTAGATATACCTTGCTTATTTTTTCTAGAAATTTTAAACGAGTGGGTTGAGAGTTCATTTTTAAGTGAACTTTTATAGTAAAATCGACTTTTTAGTTAAATTTAATCTGTATACTCTATACCTCTATAACATGCATGTTTTAGTTCATGTTTGGCCCTTATTTTTTTAATTTTTTTAAAATTTATTTTCAATTACACATCTCATGAGATTTAACAACTTTATCAATTTTTAACTATATATTTCATCAACTTTTATTAAACTCAATTAAAAGTTATAACATAATCATAATGAATATCATTCACTTTTAAAATAGAATGATTACGTCCACGTGTAAAAAGCCTTTCCATTTCCAATTCATTCGTAATAGTATCAGCATTTTCTTCTCAACGAAGATTCTTCACAAGTCAAACTGAATATATCAATAATGGAAACATAATCATAATTCGGATGAAAGGTATTCTCATTTTTCGTTTATACTCTCAAGTATGTACCATCATGAGTTATTTGTCCTCTCTAAATTTATGTCTATATTTTTGAGTAAACTGAATTTTAAAATATCGAATTTTAAACAATAAATTTATTAAAACGTTGGATGTTATTCAGCCTTAACATTTGTTTCAAATCTTTAACGAAATTAGTGACGTGACTAACCGAGTGCACGTGTGGCTCTCCGTCATGCCAGTAGCAAATTATTTCGTCTTCGATTGCACAGTAAATTTTGAAACAATGTCTTCGATTGCTTACTAAATTTTAAAAAACACCTTCGATTGCTCACTGAATTTTAAGGTGGTCGAATTTTGATCACTTAACTTATAAAAATGACATCGACATGTTCGTTAAAAAATATATACTGCAATCACATGGATCGTTTAAAAGTAATAAAGTGAACAAATGAGTCTGCATTGTCGATCCCACGAAAATGATTACTCAATTACACATATTTTTGTACAATTTTACACTATTTTCATCATTTGAAAAATTCAAAATTATTACGTGTTTTGTTCTTTAAATTAAATTAATAGGTCAGCGTCATTTTTAAAAGTTTAGTGGCTAAAATTCGACCACCTTAAAGTTCAGGGAGCAATTAAAGATCTTTTTCAAAGTTTGGTGAGTAATCGAAGACATGACAATTTATTAACGACGTGGCAGGGTGTCTCGTGTGCATTCTGCTAGCTACGTTACTAATTATGTTAAATGTTTGGAATAGTTACTAATTATGTTAAATGTTTGGAATAGATGTTAAGATAGTGAGTAATGTCCAATGTTTTGATAAGTTTAGTGACTAAAATTCAACATCTTAAATTCTAGTGAGCAATCGAAGACATAGACATAAATTCAGTGATCATTGAGACAATTAACTCTATTATTGTCTACTATAGCTAGACCAAACAAATGTTAAAATTTGTGGTTCCATCTTAAAATGTCAACCCTATTAAGAGGAGTAGTCCAAACTCTTATAAATTGGTCTATATTTTTCATCTTTATTCGATGGGGGATTTTATCTCTTAACATGTCCTCGCAAGATGGTGGCTCGTTTTGAGTAGACCAATCTTAAAATTCGTGCGCTCAATTTTTTTTAGTCTTAATCGGATCGAATTGCTCGTTGAAACTTAACAGGCTCTGATACCATGTTAAGATTTGAAATTTCATCTTAAAAGATCAACCTTATTAAGATGACTAGTTCAAACTCTTATAAATTGGTCTATATTTTCCATCTTTATTCAATGTAAGATTTTATCTTTTAAAAAAATCCCACATCGAATAAAGATGAAAACACAAACTAATTTATAAGTGTTTATGCTACTCATCTCAATAAGGTGATTTTTTAATATGAAACCCCAAATCTTAATATGGTATCAGAGTTCACTAAGTTCCAACGAGCGATTCGATCCGATTAAGACTCAAAAAAATTGAGCGTACGAATTTCAAGATTTGTCTGATCAAATGAGTTACCATCTTGCGGAGCATGTTAAGAGATAAAATTTCACATCGAATAAAGATGAAAATACAAATCAATTTATAAGAGTTTGAGTTACTCCTCTTAATAAGGCGACATTTTAAAAGGTCGCCTTACTAAGAGGAGTAGTTCAAACTCTTTATAAATTGGTGCTTGCAATATCTATCTCTAATTCGGCTTGATATTAGTTTTGCGGTCAATAAACTTTCTCAATTTATGCATTTTCCAACAACAAACCATTGGACAGCAACTAGGAGACTGCTATGATATCTGAAGAAGACTATTTTTCATTGCATCACCATCAGAAAATCAACAAAACCAGAACTCATATGCTTCTCAGATGCGGATTGGGTAGGCAACTTGGATAATCGAAGTTCTACCTCAACATATCTCATTTTACTTAGCTCGACACCCATCTCATGGAGCTAAAAAAACAACGCTCTATCGCACAATCGTCGACCTAAAGCAGAATATAGAGCTCTAGCCACAGCAGCAGCCGAATCCATGTGGATACTCTCCTTATTTCACGAGCTCAAGTTTACACTCTCAAAACTACCAATGATGTTGTGTTATAATTTGGGTGCAACTCATTTAAATTTTAATCATGTCCAGCACTCAAGAATGAAGCATATTCAGATTGATCTTCATTTTGTTCGAGACTTGGTTCAGAAAAATGCCATTCATGTTCGGCATGTGCACACTAATGATCAACTTGCGGATCTCCTAACTAAGCCTCTATCAGCCAACGCACTGATTTTCTAAGAAACAAGATCGGTCTCACAGATGGTAGCCTGTTCTTGCGGGGGCGTATCAAAGAAGAAACAAAAAATGCTCCATGACATGCGCCAGACAAGATTCAAGGAGCAGCTCAAGATCCTAATTTACAGTAAATATTCTGGTTGTAATATTGTAACGTTTGGTATTAAATATTGCTATAAATACTCTGTAATGTCCAGCCATTAACTTCGTAAATTTCCTTACATAGCTCAGTCAAAGTTTTCCTTACATAGTTGAGTCAAAGTGTGTATATAATCTTACCTTCAATACAATGAATGTGTGTTCAAAAATCTCAAAAACCTTGCAGTGTAAAATTCTTTATATGATATCAGAGCTAATTAAACTTCAACGAGCAATTAGATCCAATTAAAACTCAAAAAACGGGAGCATGTTAAGGGATAAAAATCACACATCAATTAAAGATGAAAATATAGATCAATTTATAAGAGTCCGATTTTCTCCTCTTAATAAGGTTGACCATTAAAATGGAATCTCAAATCTTAACAACAAATTGTTATAATAAAATCCCCTAATTTGGCACATACTGGAACTAAACTACTCGAATCAGCCCAATAAATGATTGGGAGGCTTGGACCGCGCACAGGTATTGGAAATATTGAAGAAAAAAAACTGAAAATCCTGCTCGACTTTATTCCATGAATAAAAAGTCGATTTTTCCATAGGGGAGTGGTTCAGTCTGAATATTACAAGAACTAAAATCACTTACGTAACTTCAAGTTTTTTTGTTTCGATTTAATAAAATTTTTGGTTCAGATCAAAATGCTCATCCCTAGAGGACAACAAACGATTCAATTTGGATATTTCAAGAACCAACATCACTCATTAAACTTTGAGTATTTTATAAATTAAACATTCGTTTCAATCCAATTTAATCAATGTGGTTCACTTGGATACGGGCTGCTCAGATATTATCTCACTCGGGTCAGGAGTATCCAATGTAGCCAATTTGAAGGAGTAGCTTGAACTTGAAGTTCTCCACTGTTGAAAAATAGTTCCCCTACAAAACCCCAAGAGTCGAACCGTGACATGGCTCGGCGTGTCTAGGCTAACTAGTAAATTTCAATACCACTACTACATGCGGCATTTTGTGGGTTCAAACCTAACACTACGATTCAAAGGTCTGTGAGCAAGGAAAAGCCAGATTAATAAAAGAATATCCATCATTAGAAGAGATTAAAAATAAAAAATTGTTCGGTAAAAACGAGTTTCCTAATTCATTGTCCGATGGCTCGATAAATTTTAATACACTGAATAAAGCAAGGGACCCTTTAGTAATAGATAGTATTACTCTAAAACAACATAGTACATTTTGCGAAATGGACAATTCCTAGCACACGACTCAAAAAAATATTGATTTCTTTGCAATATATACAAGTGATTTAGAGACATACAATTCTCGGGTTAAATAATCCCCTTGATTGTATAGTTACATTCTACATAATCTTCACATAAATGGCATGTTTAACACGGTAAACCTAAGAAAAAAGGGGGTAAAGTTACAAAAAAAAGGAATAAAAACAGAGAAGGGGGCACATGATTAACATCCTGTCTTCAATCCTAATACAACACATTCAAATAGCAACATTCTAAATTAATCACCAGTTCTCAACACTTCAGCGTTTCAAGCCCATAATCATCATCCACAACATTAGATTGTTCAAGCGAGACATTAAACAAAAGATAATTGAAATGTTCAAATACTTAAAAGGTTCGATTTGCAGTGCAATCCTGACCAAGAGGGGTCACCATGTCATATCATCTTCCAAACTAAAGCTTTATGCCCATCCATCCAGACTTCCGGTAGAACAGCTCCAGAATCATATACTTCCATCTAACAATTAAAAGAGAAAACGATATCAATTAAACGTAAAATAGTAACAAATTAGTGTACTTCATTTAGTTTAAATCTTCTCAATAGCTTTTTGCCATTTTCCTGTTTTGGTGGTGGTGGGGTGTGAGGAAGAATAAACAAAAGATTCCCTAATGAAATCCCCATCCATCAAACTACAGCATTGCTAGAAGAAATTGTGCTTCAATTACACCACGACCTTGTCAAATTTGAAATGATGTCATTCCGTCCAAGTTTACAATGAAGAAAAATCTTATCCTTTCCTTCGGGTTATCTTTGGTTCACTGAAAGAGGATATCAAGGGAAAGGGGGAAGGAAGGGAGATGTATACTTCCCCAAGTGAAAAGTGTGTAAGCACATACTTAAAAATGTATATATATATATAAGTATTTTCCCTCTAACTTGCCATTTGTAATTTCGTACCCTTGTTTCAGCTACACCATGCACGCACACAATTTTACATGTATATTTTTCCACTACCTTGTTTGGTGGAAGAAAGAGTTGGCGAAGTGGAAGGGAAGGGAAGGAGAAGAGAAAACGAGGTGTTTTAACATTTTTTTTAACTCTCTATCGTACCCTTGGTTTTCCAACTCTATTATATTAATTGTGGTTAATTTAGTATTATTTGGTCTAGTCACTTCAATTTGGAAGGTCCACTTTTCTGTCACACCCTCTTCTGTTACTTACCAGAATAACTGGTCATTTCCGCTTCCCCTCCTAATACTACTACAACCAGACATGCTTCTCTTCCGAGGCCTTTACACTAAGGGAGGGGGCAACTACGTACTGATTTATGTATTGAATGTTTTACGAGCTTCTGGAGTGCAAATGAAAAGGGAGAGAGATTTCACTGAATCCTATCAACTACATACTACTACTAAGGTTTTTTTCCTTCAAAAAAAAAAAAAAAAAACTTTTTGAGGTTTCTCAACGGTGAGAAAAGATTCGTCTTCCAAAGTTTTCTGAGTGAGTAACATGTGTTCAATATAACGAGAAATACTGAATATGAGAATTAGGAGATGCATGAAATTGCACAACTAAATATCTCAGTAGCCATGACCTATCAATACCAATGATAGAATAATTAATCATGGGGCAGCTAACTTTAGGCAAAAGGATACCTCCTACTTTTGAGTAAGTTCCACGAGGATTGGTCGCATTAATACTATGCTCAGACTAAAAATTTAATTCCCTCCCGTTTAACCCACAAATATTCATGCAACACCAAAAGTATGAAGAACACATGATATTTCCAACACAATTTAATTAACAAGATCAGATTTTTTTATTTAGTTCAGTGTACAAATTTCCGAACAGCCACACAAGCCTTCAATTAGATAAGAACTGAATTGTAAAGACTCGATAAAGAACTCACAACTATAATTAACCAATTACATAAATGTTAATGATGTGCAATCACCAACTTACAGATACAAACAAAAAGGAAAGACAGGAGTGATATACAAATTTGCCAATGGTAAGACTACAACATCATGTGCAAAATATCATATTCTGCAAGATATTAGGCAAATTTGCCAATGGTAAGACTACAACATCATGTGCAAAATATCATATTCTGCAAGATATTAGGCAAATTTGCCAATGGTAAGACTACAACATCATGTGCAAAATATCATATTCTGCAAGATATTAGGTGATTTGATGGCAGATATTCTGCGGGGCCTTTGAGCCAAGCTTGTAGCAAGCCAAAAGTATGACTTGAGCCTGAAGGCTTTACTTACAAAACATAACTTTGAAAATAATGTTCATATTGATAAGTCACATTTTGGTTTTGGCCACACAGTGGGATTTAGTTTTCATTAAATTTTCAGAAGGGGTATGGTCAAGAATGGTGGGGACAACAAGAGTCGATCAAAGCAGGAACAAATCCATCATTTCTGTTGCTTAAAGGTACATGTCTCTGCGTGATTGTGCAAAACTATGGCTTTCTCGAAGGAGTTATAAAACAGAAGATCTTCCTATTATATCGAGGCAAACATGCAAAACAAATGCTAACTGCCAAAGTGTTCAATTATGGTATGCAAAATGTAAAAGATATGCGCGTAATGAAACAGCTCACTTTATTCATGTGCTGAGAAAAACCACAATCCTTCAGAAGGAGCCATCACAGATTTCACAACATAGAAGCCATGGAAGATATTGAAGAGCATGACTGTTCAGTGTCCACTGAAGTGAGGTATCCAAGAAAGCAGCTAGTAGAAGTGTCTAAATGATCATTGTTAACCCATACTCATAGTTTACCTAATACCTAATCATTTTCCAGTTTCTTTCTGACTACAATACTGAGAGATGCAGTGAACACCTGATTACTCAGAGGTTAGGCGTCGCCTCTTCCCATAATCAGCATCCCTTGATCTTGACCTACGCTCTTCCTCGTGTGATAGTCTCGATTTGCTGTGAGTCCTGGATGATCTTACCCTGTCCCATTCATCATCGTATTCTGGCTCCCGGTCCCTGTACCTATGATGATCAGCATATCCATCTCTGTCATCCCGATGACGATCACGGTCCCGGTCCCTCCCACGTTCACGCTCACGGTCTCGAGAATGACCAGGGTTCCGCTCCCTCTCCCTGTCTCGTGCACCAACACTGCTATCGCGATGCCTCCTTTCTGACCACTCATGATCATGCCCTGTATCTTTTTCTCGAGGCATATCTCTGTCATAGCCTGGTTCTCTATCATCTCGGTACCTCCTATCTGAAGATCCAGACCAATCCCTTTCTGAACCTCTGTCCTTCTCTTTTGTATCATTTGGCCAAGGCCCTTTATCGTGACTCCCTTCTCCATACTGATGGTCAGATGCAGCTTCTTCTCCATAACTAGACTCTCCTGCTCTCCCACCATGCTCATCGCCCGTCCATCCACCCATGTTAGGATCCGACCATGTGCCCATATTAGGCCCCTCAAATCCCGGAGCAGGCATCATACCCATACCATTCATGGGCATCCCTCTCCCAAAAAATGCCGGATTCACATGGGGTGCAACACCAGGCAAACCAACATTTCCAACAGGCCCAAATGAAGATAGCATTCCAGAAAAGGGTGGGGTAGGCGCACCAGGAAATCCTCCATAACTACCCATTCTCCCCATGGGCCCTCCAAAAGCAGGATCAAATCCCTGACCCATCATTGTTTGGGGATGTATTAATGGAGGAGTGGCACCAATCCCCTGCGCAAATCCATTACCATTACCCATTAAACCACGACCACCTATTCCACCACCCCTGTTCCTCATTGGCCCCATAGGCCCCCTATTTCCCATACCTCCTTGACCATTACCTCTACCCCAATTCCCTCTCCCAAAACCTCTGTGGCCATCACCACTGCCTTGATAGTTCCCACCTATAGCCATGTTGCCGCCGCCGCCGCTAGGTTTACCTGGCACATCTCCAGGTCCTCCCGGCCCTCTTCGTGGTTGATTAACTGCTGGCTGGGCCGCATTTTGGTTTCTATTCAACTGGGCTTCACCCATTTTCTTAACACTGTATGGCGAGGCATATGCAACAACACATGGCCGTCCATTAAATATATGCCCATTCATTCCTTCCTTACAAGCAGTGGCACTATCGGGGTTAAAAAAATCTACCTGACAGTACCCTTTTGACTTCCCACTAGCTTTCTCATCAAAAAATTTCACCTCCTTTACTGGCCCATACTTGCTCAGCTCCTCCTCCAGCTCAGAATCAGTTGTCCACCAATGCAAATCACCAACAAAAAGAATTGTTCCTCCACCACCACCACCAGCACCACCTGCACCAGCCCCAGCCCCACCGCCAACGCCACTTCCAGGCATGTATCCTGAAGTCCCATGCACATTCCCCCCGATTCCAACATTTACAGGGTTTGCTGCAGCTACAATATTGGCTGCACGAGGCTGCTGATGCTGAACCATTTGTTGACTATTTGGAGTACTGTTATTCACAGTCTGCTCTTCGAACTCAGCTGGTTTGTTGGATGACTGCTTTAGTTCAACCCTAAGCCCCACGGCACCTGGAACCCCCAATCCACTTCCACCTGTCACCCCCAAACCTCTACCAGCCCCAATCTCGTTACTGCTATTATTCCCCCTAAACCCCAAATTCTGATGCGCCTCTGCTCCAACAGGAACCCTCGGCGACGCTCCCTCGTCTTGTACAGCCCCACCCCGACTCTGCACTACCGGCTGCGGCGCTTGACGCGGCGGAGGAGTCGGCTCGGCCTTGTTCTCCGGCACTTGCTCATTTCTCTGACCTATATTATCCTCGTTCTTCCTAATCGACTGGAGGAAATTCTCACCAACATTAACATCATTATACAGATCTTCGTAGTCATCTTCCTCTTCGCCAAGGAAACCCTCGTCAGCTACAGCCGATATGGCTTCATTCCGATGAAACTGCTCGCCAGATTCATTTTCATCCATTCTTCACTCAAAACCTAGAATTAAGCTTAGGGTTTTTCCTATTTGGCAATTTATTTCTGTTTCGAAGTGAGTAAACGGAACAATTTCAAAATCTTCATAAAAATCGAGGAAAGCAAGGAAATTTCTAGATCGGTTGTAGAGATCTTACCATAAAATTTGCCCTCTTTGTTTTAAGCGTGTTGAGAGAGAGAGGAGAAACCCTAATCTAGAAACAGCCCATGGCGCGCCACTTCATATCGGCTAGGGTGCATTAGCGTTACCCTTTAGCGATGCGTGTGATCGTGACTCGTGGAATTGGGTATCCTTACCTAACTAAAAAAATATTTAAAAAAATTAAAAAGTTACACAGTCTTTATTTTTAATTGAAGGTATACGTAAAATCAATGTCTAGTTCAAATGTTAAGATAGGTGACCATGTTTAAGGGTAGCATTCAAAAAATTTGCAGCACAATGTGTCGGCTTGATTTCTAATAAATAAATTGGCTTTTAATTTCAATTGAAAAATGAATTAGAAGTAAAAGAGAACGCTAAACCATGTTTGATTGCAACGAATTCCATGAAAAATGTCACATCCGAGGAAAACGAATTTCGCTTTGACCGTTTGATTGTAAGGTGGAAATTGAAATCGAATTTCAAGTTTCAACTACTTTAAACTGCATTTTCTTTATTTTCATGGAAAAACAAATTTTTATGGGCTTGATGGATTTTTATTTTCCAACTAACATAGAATTGAAATTCATTTCCACATTTGCATATCAAACGGGCCTAAGAAAAATTGAAGAGATAATAAGAAAGAGGGAGTGGGAGATAAAAAAAAAAAAAGAACGACTAGTGTCGTCATGGCTACCGTCAAACTGAGCAGAATGGTAGAGGGTTTGGAACAAGTGAGATGAGGAGATCGATGAAAATTACTAAGCGAGGACATAGCACAATAGGACGGGGTAAATGTGGTGGAGTCAACTATTGGAATAGATATGTCACTATTCCTCTTTTGACATGCTAATGAATTTTAATAAAATCAAAACAACTAAGTGTAATTGCTTTCATTAAAATAATAATAAACATAGTATTTCTATTATAGTTGTTAATGTCATGATGAGTGTACAACGTGACACCCTCTCACATGGGAGATGGGACCCTCGATTATAAAATAATCACGATCCCACCCCCGGTGAGAAAGATGTCAGTCGAGTGTACACCTAGCACGACTCTAGTTGTTATGCCTCATCTCACAAAATAGGTCATGTTAGGGTTGGATATGGTCCGGTAACTCAATCGAACCCGAATTTTTCAGGTATTTAGTAAGTGGAACAATCGGGTCCAAATTTAATTATGGAATTGTTCGGTTCCGGTCAGTTTCATTCAGTTATCAGATTCCGTACAATAATTAAACTTTTTTTAATATTTACAATAACGCTATATTAATTCAGCTAATGACATGTTCAATTTTAACTCTTGTAAAATAATGTAGTCCAATCTCATTATATCTTTTACACATCTCCTTGTTGAAATCTTCATAAATTTGACCGTTAAAATCACAAGAACAGGAACATAGGGATCTCACGAATAGTAAAGATATGCTTCCAATTCGATTTTTCCATAATGGCAGAAACGACACTACGGTAAAATAATATATTTTAATAAAATTTAGGTCAAATTGATTAATTGGAATTGTTTTGGAAATTAAAAATAAGAAAATCATAATTTGGGTTTGAGTTAAATTAACTAGTTAGCAAAATTATTTAAAAAATAAAATAATTTGATTTATTAGATTAAAAAAATTGGGAATATTCGGTTCTTGGTTAGAACCAATAATCGAATATGCTGGTTCTCGATTCAAATACATGTTTGAGTATTTAATTTAAAAAGAATCACTTTGTTCGATTCGGTTCGGTGATTCGATTCAAATTCGGTTTGATTGATTCGGTTCAAAAGTTTTGTTCAATCCTATGTCATATAGCAGCCAGCTAAGCAACTTAAAGTCCACACTCCATCCTACCAATTTCTCCCACATTTCTCTGAGGTGGTTGGGCACCTTTCCCAATGTGATATCACTTACACCTGATATGATACTTCTGAGGTGAGATGCTACCTTCTTTTGCAATGTATTTTTGAGGTGGTATACTTCTTCTATCAATAACATTTTTTGCGGATACCACATCAGCCAAAACATACTCCATGAAGAGAAACTTCTTCATATTGCTTTTTTATGACATATGTTGACTATGTGTTTTAGTTCGTGTTAGACGGACATGTGCCAATGACAACTAAGATTGCCAAATTTTGACTACTGAGTCACTGAGATAAGATCACATGTCAAATGTCAAATGAACATCACTTTTGCTCTTTTGGTATAAAAGCTCAAACTCGTGCATCCCAAATGTAAGGTTATCTAACGATGAAATAGTAAGCACTATATCCACATATTGTAAATTCGATACTCTCTCTTCAAACCGAACACCTCTATTCTCATCCTATGTTTCTCGCCCCACACTCAAATATACACATCTTTTTCACCCAAATAATCATAATAAATCACCCTTCATATAAACAATGGTAATTTTTGCAACATGTAAACTCTAATGCTCATGAACACGCGTCTTAAATATATTTTACCGGTCAAACTATTGAATATCGATAAAAAGTTGAGTGATCCAGTACCCTATTTAAACACGAGTAAAATATATCGTAAAATTTTAATATTAAGAATATTGTTTGAAAAATAAATAAAGCTTAAATGGAGGACAATGTTTTAAGTAAATAAATAAAGCTTAAATGGAGGACAATGTTTTAAGTGACGAAAAAAATGGAGAAATCGTACATTAGAGGTAATTGATGGTCGATGAATTCGAACAAATAATACTATTCATAATTAACTATAATTCATTATTAAAATGCATCACAATTTAATTAAATAGAGAACTGGGAGATTCACAATTACTTAAAATGGCATGCTTATCACTGAGTCATTGTTTGATTGAGCTAAAAAATTATATTTTTAGTAGATTTTGATAAAAGTTGAAAATTGTATATGCTTGAAAAATTGATAAAATTAGATCTCATGAATTGTATAGTTAAAATTAATTATTGATTTTAACTTAAACTTTTAGCAAAAATCGAACCGGAAAATTTTACTTAGCCCCTCTTTGGTGTAGATTAAAATCAAACTAAAATCTCACGAGATTAACAAACTTTTTAACTATATATTTTATCGATTTTAATCAAAATTATTAAAAACTTAATTTTAATATACACTAAATAGGGGCTTAGCTCCCGTTGTTTGAAATTTTAATGGTTGAAATAATATTTTTTTTAAAAATATGCATTTAATTTTTTTATTTAAATAATGTGTAATACTATTTCACTGAAAAATATGCTGTTAATAAGAAAAGATAGAAAAAAGAATCGTAATTTCAACGGGGCTCATATTGGCTAAGATGCGTCTTGAATTACCATGCGCTGTGTGTAACCTCCCAAAGACTCAACTGTAGTTGATTGCATCATCTACAAACTCTTTCCTTGTCTCAACACGTCATACATGTTTAGGTGGTGTTGGTGGGGCTCACAAACAAATCATTCTCTTCGCGTGTTGCATAATTTAACATGACTAAAATATCACATGAGGACAGTAACCGGATTTATTATATATCAGTTTGGAAAGGATTTATAGGCAATTTATAAGTGAATAGTATTCGTGAATCTACTAAAATTTATAATAAATAATAAAGTTTAACAATTTATAAAATATTAACAAATTTTGTCTAATAGAGTTATGTTAGACTTGTGTTTATAATTGATTTATCTATATATTTTGAATGAGTCGTAAGTACTATTTACTTATCCATCTCACATTTATATTTATTAGTCAGAGTTGAACGTGCATTTTATGTTATTTTGAAATACTTTATCAGTGTTGTAAAAGTACCCCTAGTACATGTTTAATGACACTGAGGACATCCCCTAATAGTGGGGAATTTTTGATACCAATTTTTCTGTAGGATTTCGGTCTCAAACGAATTAAAAAAATTAAATTTATGATATAAATTTAAGAAAAGAAAATAGTACTCTCAAAACTCAACTTTTATGATTTAATTTTTTTTAATGATGAAATATTACAAATAAGCAACATTTTTATACTACATTTGGTACATAATAATTAATTGCTAATACATGAATTTAAATACTATTTAAAATATACATGAATAAAAATAAATTTATCTATAATAACTTTAAATTCATATAGACAAGAATCATCAAATCAAGATTCATTGAATCTAGATTAATATGAATGTTAATTAATTGAGAATTAATAGCACAAAATTTATACATGACAATGATTTCGTAGAATGGAAAAACGAAAAGTAATGTATTATTAAAACAATTGAATTGTAGTATGATTATAATACATTATAAATTTATATTTTAAACGGTTAACTAAGCACTTTAAATTCGAGATCCATGACATGACCATTGTAATAGTCAAGCCTCTATTTGGTAACAATTTTTTTTTTCAAATTTTTTTTTTCTTTCTTATTTTAACTGCACATTTTCACAATAAAACATTATTCACATAAACCAAAAAGTTTTTTTACTTTTAATCATATATTTTTCAAAAAATTAAGGCTTGTTCTCTTTACCGTTTTCAAGTCGTTTTCTGTTTTCGATTTTTTAAAACAGTGAAAACGCATTATCTTTCCTATTTTGGAAAAAACGTTTTGGAAAATAAGTTAAAAATTTACGAAAAAACCCAAAACGTCGTTTTGGGTGTTTTTAGTTATAATCAAACCACAATTTTCAAAACTCGTTTGGAGTGTTTTCAGTTTTACGTTACCCCCAACCACCACCAATGTCACCTGCACCACACCACCATCGCCCCCTACACAGCCACCACAAAACCACCAACACAACCATTACCACAAACCGCCACCACAAAAACCATCCACCACAGCTACGCACCCAGACACTAATGCCACAGAAAAATCTAGCAGCCCTAAAATATAGAAAAATTAACAACAAATGATAAACATTAAGCCGCCGGAGGTGCGGGCGTCGTCGTCGAATGCATAGTCGATCGGAAAGAAACTCCAGCTTGAGCTCGAGCTTGATCGTCGCTGCAGAGAAAGCGTTCTCCTTAAAAAACCTAGCAGATAGAGAACTCGAGAATTTCCTCAACTCAGTTTCGAATTCACCCTTTAGCGTTCCTACAACTACAGCCTTTGCTACTCTTAACCTCCCTCCACCAACTATAATCGACTTTGTTAGAAAGCATCAGCCAAGATTGTCCGAATTTTGGAGGTCGTATTCGCCTCACTTCAAGTTGTACCTATGGCCACAGATTAAGATTGATTTGTCTACCATTAAGAACGCAATTATTGCGGAGGTCGATGAGGAGGAGGAGGAGAATGAGAGGGAGACTTTCAGGAGTTGGAGAAGGGTGAGATTTAGGGAGAGGGAAAGAGAGGAATGGCAGTTTGGGAAATTCTGGGAATCAAGAGAGAGAGAGAGAGAGAGAGAGGGAAAGGAGAGAGACAGAGAGACGAGTGAGGGGAAGAAAGAGAACACGTTTTTCAATTTTTGATTTTTGAAAATAATTTTTCAAAATGTCAAAAAGAATACATTTTCAACAACCTCAAAATAGACACTCAAAACACAAAATCTAAAATGAATTCAAAACTCAAAATACAAAATTAAACGTAAAGAGAACAACCCCTTACTATTCAAAAAATCATTATTCCTAAAAATGGCCGTCAAACAGGGCCAACCAATGATACATTGCTTTATTCCTATGTTTAGTGGGAATTAAAATTAAATTGTTAACAAATTTTGATAAAAATTAATGAAATATGTTATTAAAAAATTGTCGATTCTATAAATATATGATTCAAATTAATTGTTGACTCCGAATTAGATAAAAATCAAGATTTTAATCACCATCGAATATGGGTTATATTTCACGTGTCATATTATTATATTTTATTTGTATTTTTCTATTGAACTAGAAATATTTAAATAAAATTCTATCTCGAAACGCAATTATAAAATTACATGATATACAATTACACTACTCATCAGTGCAATACTTGTGATAGATACCTCAAAACATCGTTACAGAATCACGTATAGTGTTAGTACTTTTCCATCAAACTATAGTTTCAAAATCTCTTGTAATACTCGTGCTATGCAGTATATATTAGTAGATGAATTTTTAATTTGAATTTAAATAGTGAATTAGTGCAATATGTAAGTTTTTATATTATTAACATTTAGGTAATTTCATCCTCAATAATTTTTAACTAAACAACTTATATTAACATCAATTTATGTAATAAGTTGTGTTATGGTATCTTTAATTTGGTATTTTTAATGATACACTGCGAAAGTAAAGAGAACAATATAAAAATAGCACGTTTGGCAAGTAAAATAATTTTTCTATTAAAATTACTTATTGAGTAAGTCAAGATAAACTTCCATTTGAAAAATCACTCGTTCTTAAATTGGACTAATCTATAAATTTAGACAAAAACCCTCTCGTACAGTCCACATGTTCAAATTATTTATTTTCTACATGGATAATTGTGTAATCACACCAACGATTTAAGGTCTGTTTGATAGGATTTTTAAAAAAAATCAAAACTTGCTTTACTAAAATTAAGAAGTTGCTTTTTAACATATTTTGACAATTTTTTAAAAGTACTTTGTTAGAAAAAACTTTAAGAAAATTTCTGGAAAAACTGTCGTACCAAAAGCAGAAGCGCTCTCAAACGAGCCATTATTCTTTCTTCACATTTAGCGTGTGAATAAAAAAGCCCACTTTGGCTTTTGGGGTCTCCTTAGAAGAGGCCAAACACGTCCTTACACAGTACTTCATAGCTAACAGTGACCCCCTCCGTTTTCCTTCCATTTTCTTGATCAACTTCTATTCAGAAAGCTGAAGTGTAAGAAAAAGGGATCGTCATTTCTAGAGAGCGAGTAAAACCATGTCTCTGGGGTACGCAGAGAAGCTTTCTTACATAGAAGACGTGGGCAAAGTTGGAATGACAGAGTTTTTTGATCCCCCTCATGTTTTGCAAGAAAAAGTGAGATTTTCCGTTTCATTTTCCGCCCATTTTCCCTTTTACAGTTTTATGATAATGCTTTACTGGGTTCTTTTTGATATGTGTTATTGCTCTATAGTTTTCTGCTTTAATGGTGATTTTCTTCTTCTCTGCAACAGTGAAACATAGTTATTTGGGCATTTCTGCTTGATGATTAGGCCATTCTGCACTTGGATACCCTGTTTGGGGATTTTAAAGTGTTCTGTATAGTTCATTGATGAGATCTGATTTGTGGTTATTTGCATTTGGCTGTGGAAATAATTGGATTTTACATTCTGTGCCTTTTTTTTTTGGCTCGAAGTCATATTTTGGGCCTGGTTTGATGTCTTAAAGCATTGCTGGTGCATGAAAAATCAAAAGCGCTTGAATCTCATTTATCAATAATTGATCAGATACCTGTTTATTGGAAGTCGAATTTGATTGGAATAATAATTCAAGGTTATGAAAGGATTTGGCTAATCATGACAGGAAATGATAATTTTAAATGAAAGCACGAATGATTGTGCTTTTCTCAGAGCAATTATCAATTTGTGGATTGAGAAAGGGGCCTAGCATTTTATGATACTAGGGAATTGGAAGTCTTGATTTCTAAGCATGTAATTTTTTCTATTGAATGCTCACGATTTGTCTCTTCCAAATGTGTGTTTCAAACCCGATGCACCGTATTCTTATCATAGTTATGTGGAAATTATGCTGGAGGGTGAAGTCATGGCCACAAAGGACATGACTGCTGACCTTGGAAGTTGTATAATTTTCTAGGATCGTAAGCATAATGATCCTTCATAACATTCTAGAGACTAGATTGTTTTTCTCAACGAGCCAATTGGTCGGTTTTTCCTTTTTTCAGTTCTAAGAAATTTGTATTTGATTATTTATGATGAAACGATTTAGTAAAAGAATGTTGTAAGAGACAGAGTATTGCTATAGCTACCAATCTGAAGTTGATTCAGACGTTATATACCCTCTCTCTCAACATCTGATTTATCATGTTTGTCTTTTGACAAATACGCCGTTTCATACCCATTGAATTTGATTCAAAAATATTTTTTGATCCCATTTTGTTGCTCACAGCAATGACTTTATTATGTCTTAAAATTGCAGATTGAACGCCTCAGCATGATTATCGAGAAGGTTTGGTCCAATATTTGTTTTATAGTCTTTGTTTTTTATTTTACAGCCAATTGAACTCTTCCTTCTCGTTTGTTTATGCAGAGTAAGCACTTGGTGGTATTTACAGGAGCAGGAATATCCACTTCTTGTGGCATACCTGACTTTCGCGGGCCCAAAGGCATTTGGACACTTCAGGTAAAGACTGTTAAATTTCTCGAACAGAGAGCTCTCTATACTTGTTGAGAACCAATTTTTGACAGGCTTTAATCCGTATTGTGCATTCTAGAAAATGCTGAGCATCTGGCTATGGTGGTTTTTACTACTACTAATATGAGAATGTTTGGCTAAGCTTAAAAAGTTTACTTGTAAGTAAATTCTCTCATAAAGTTTACTATTTTATGGATCAAAGTTGGAGGTATGTTACTTATTTTATCAGCACAATAAGAATACTTTGAAAATAAGAAACTTTTTTTTTTTACTTAAATCTGCTAGGATGCGCTTGTAAGAGATTAGAAAATTATCAACCATTTCCTGCTGGAAATTTTTTTTTTTTCCTTGGATTTATATTTTGAAGCTCATCTTTCCTGAATCATGAGCCCAACCATCCTATGCAGTCTCGAAGTTCTGGCTATTGGTTTTGTGAACTTCCATTATTTTGAGGTCTATATTTATGAAAAAGTTATATCATTGGAACAGTGAACTTGTACACAGTCATTCACGTGACCAATCACAAGACGGTTCTATCTTCAGAAGGAAAGTTACAGGGAGATACAGTGATGAACATAAATAATGAGAAGATGGGACATATATTTTGTTACTAAGAGCAGGAATAGATTAACAGTATTACATCTGAGTTTCTGTTGCTTTTTTGTGGGAGTGAAACTGTACATAGAAATGTTTTCAAGAAATTTCATGGCGCCATCTTTTATTGCTGTTTATTAATAAAAAGAGGTTACATTCAGAGAACTTTTCACTCATTTGCAGCGCCAAGGCAAAGCCTTGCCAGAAGCATCTCTACCTTTCCATCGTGCAATGCCAAGCATAACTCATATGGCATTGGTTGGATTAGAGAAGGCTGGAATCCTGAAGTTTCTTATAAGCCAGGTAGCAAATTACTGTTTAATTGGCTTACTTTGTGAAAGTATTAGCGAAGATTTCAAATTAATTGAATGAACTTAAGTTCTTCTTCACACACCACCTTTTCTCAAGGAGCCAATTTTAACGTGCCCGCATGAACTTCACTTTATTAATATCCTGTGGAGAAATTTAATAACAATTATTTTGTGCCCTTAAATCATTCTGAGCTTTTTAGGTGCTTGTCATTGAAAGTTAGTGATTTTTCATTAGTCTAGTGGACGTTTTTGACCATGGTCTGAAAATTCTAGAATATTGATGCCCTTCATCTACGTTCCGGAATATCAAGGGAAAAACTTTCTGAATTGCACGGAAACTCCTTCATGGAACTATGTCCATCCTGTGGGACTGAGTAAGGATTATGTACTATGCTATTTCATTGTATTCAGCCTTTATATATATTCTGTCCACACACACACACACACATTAATATGCTATGTTCTCCTGTGAAGGTATTTGAGGGATTTTGAAGTCGAGACAATTGGACTGAAGGAGACTTCACGGAATTGTTCCAAGGCAGGGTGCACCTCAAAACTGAGGGACACAGTTCTTGATTGGGAGGTACTAATTTTTCATTGTAAAAGTTTCTAATTTTCTTTAGTCATAAAGCACAAACAAATAATTCTTGATTCCGCTGATTGACAGAGTTTGATGGTTCTTTCAGAAGAGGCAACTAGAAAAGTATTTCAATTGAGCTAAAAAATGTTTTCAAAAAAAGGAACTTTAAAGCTCCAGTAAATTCTGATGCTTTCAAGTATCTAAGTCACACCTTGGATAATATGGATGCACAAGATATGTCTAGTCCTTAGCAATTTAATATGATCTTCAAAATAAAACGAGTAGAGGTGTCGAAAGGGCTGGCCCGGGGCAAAAACAGGTTATGGAACAGCCCATTCAGGGCAATGTACCCCTTCAGCATGTCCTGGCTTGGCCCATTTTATTTTGTTTGGGGTGTGCCTGTGACAAGCCTTTTACACGCTGGGAGGCTTGGTGCATTTTGACACCTCTATATATGAGTATGTTTATCATTCCTCAAATCCACAATCGTTTATAATTAGCCTAATTCAACAACCAGTAACATTTCTTCACTCTTCACCATCTCTAGATCACAAGTCCATGAATGGTGAATTTGGTCAATATAGCATGTAAGGAGTTCTATATACTCTTCAGTGAGAATTATAGCGCCTAAGGAGGACAAGTTCTGATAAAAAAGTAGACGACCAATTAGATGTTACGAGTATGAGGAAAAAAATAAAAATTGCAAGTACTTGAGCTGGTGGTTTACCATTGGCTATTGTCCAATGGACCAAGTTCTATCACCTTATTGTGTCATAATTGATTCTCTCTTTCTCTCAGGATGCTTTGCCATCAAAGGAGATGGGTCCAGCAGAGAGGCACTGCAAAATGGCTGATGTTGTACTATGTTTAGGAACGAGGTAATCACTTAGATAAACTTGTCCTTTACGTCTCCTTCTATTTGTGCTGCAGTCCTTTTCCCTTAAGAGATTATCTTGCTAGATTATTTTTTCTCAAGCAAAGAATTTGTACTAACATGTATGACTGTACTTAAAAGTAAATCAAACTTACTTTAAAGTACTTATTTTGCCAAACACGACTTTCAAAGTTTCTTTTTGCCACTAACGAAACTTACTTTTCTATATTACTTAACTCATGTCTAAAGAAGTAACTTCTACGTACATCTAATCATTCTCTAATTCTCTACTGTTTTGTGGCTATGATAGAAATTTGAGGTTACAATGTTATGTTTTAACCTTTTGGCATGCTTCCTTCCTTGGTTATCAAATGTTGTCATGGCTGAAGGAGCTTTGGATAATTAAAATGTACAGTAACCTCGTTACTAGTTTCCAGCTTCTAGACTTCTTGCTACTTGACATTAGGCAGAGGTGGGGCTAGGAGTTCATGTAATGAGGGCCATAATCAATACATATTTTGACATAAGTGTCATGTAATATACACTATGACCTCTCTAAATTAATACTCCAATCATTAATAACCTCTGACATTTAATAAAAGTTCATGAAACAGACCGCTTTCTATAGGCATAATTTATTATTTTTGATATCTAATAATTAAAAAAAAAATAAAAAAATAGCAAAACATTCCATAGAGAACTATCTATTTAGAGAAGCTTGTTTCTTCTAGGTTGTCTTGATCTAGAACTGTATACCTCGGAGTGCCTTACGAGCTACAACGTAGTTAGGATTTGAAAGTCTAAGAAAAGAAATACATGAATGAAAGGTATCTAACTTATCTTTGTTAGGCAAAGGGGGGTCATCCACATCTTCTTCGACTTCCTCGTCATGATGTTCTTGTGATGAAGCAATTACATGAGATCTTCACCTGTATTTCCTCATAATCAATTTGTTGCTCCTCCTTTGAATTTAAGAGGGCATTAATAGACATGGGTTGGTAAATTGGAGGTTGATCAATTGCAGTTATACGTTCTTTTTGTATTGCTTGTTCCTCTTGACTTTCTTCAATTTCTTGATTTTCCTCTTCAAAGATTCCTTGCGTTTAATTTTTAATAATTGAAGACTTTCTATCTACCTAGAAGTATGTAGTGGCATTAGCAAATATACATGAAATATTTTTTTTATGTAGATTTTCTACAAATTAATAACCCCCTCTAATAAATTACCATGCAATAGATAGTATTAATTTAGAGAGGTCACCTGTATCATAAAAACGTAACGCCTTTTTGCTTTTCAAAATTATGATCATTATAGGAGTAAATTATGATCATTATAGGAGTTGGGCTTTCACAATCACCCAATGCTGTTTCAAATCAAATTTTGTAATTTATGGCTAGCTCCCTGTAACTTCAACATTGACATAGATTAGAGGTTTAGTGGAATGTCTTAAATAAATATCGATTTCCGAAAGTTGACGAATTTCTGCTGTTTCTGTAACTTGTAATGCCTATACTGTTTCCATTGATTGCTGCAATCTTCTTGTAGTGGACCTCAAAATCACTCTTGTTTTGTATTTCTTGGAAATTTTGACAGACTTGAGTATTTAAAATCTTCTCTATTTCATATTTCATTCAACATTATAAGTGCGTTAATTTGTGCAGTTTGCAGATTACGCCTGCATGTAATTTGCCTCTAAAGTGTCTACGGGGCAGTGGTGAGATTGTAATTGTGAATCTTCAGGTATTTTCTACTTCTTATACAGTATATGGGTCAACTTGTAACATGTCCCACAAGGAGATAAATGAATAAATACGAGTAAAGGATATATTCTAATTTTACAGGAAACCCCAAAGGACAAGAAAGCAAGTTTGGTGATCCATGGACCTGTAGACAAGGTATTGCTTTTAAGTGATATGCTGCTAAGCT
>CAIGRB010057997.1:5738-25390 GCA_903798255.1 Fraxinus quadrangulata
CCCCCCCCCCCCCCCAAAAAAAAACGTGACATAAACTTTAAAAAAGTAACATATAAAATTTTATTTTGATACCTTTCAGTTTATTAGATACAATAACTAATAAGTCAAGATGGTCATCAGCTATTCCTCTTCCAGAATGGATCCGATGGGGGTAAGGCTTTAACTTATACTTCTCACCTTACAAATTCACCCTCTAAAATCAATCTGCCTAGAGGTGAACCACCACCCTTCAATTTCCCTTTAATACCCTAAACCTGTCTCCATTAAGTAGGTTTTGCAGTCTTCACTCTGCCCCTAGCATAAACCCAATTCTTCACTTCTCCTATCATCTTTTCTCACCGTCATTACTGCCAGTTAGGCCATCCTGGTCAAACTTCACACTAACAGCACTTTCAGTTTCCTTGTCATAGATGCAAACAAAATTTTGGCCTTAAAACAATGTTGAGATGTTTATATATGAACCTGAAAGCAATGAGCAAGTACATTAAAAAAAAGTGACAAACTTTAAACAAAAGTAACATGTGAAATTTATATGTTGTGCTTGTTCATCACATGCATCTTCTATCTTTGCCTCATCAACTATCTGTGAGCTAAAAATCCAATATTACCTATGCTACTATGACCTCTCTACACACATAACTTCCTCTGCGGGTTCTTCAATTTCAGTCTCAAATTCATCCTGCAGTAATTAAACGTACAACATCTCCATTAACATAAAAGTAAATGACCAAAATTATCAAATAACATCTCTACTAAGGAAACTGAATTTGAGAATGAGAATGATTGCTTCATGAGCACAATGATACACAATAATCCCAACAAAACCCAGAATCATAAATTGAATAACATAATAGAACAAGAAATCACATCTGCCAATTCAAATCAGATCTTTAAAAATTAAGCCAACAATTTAAGAATTTTAACCATAGACATACGATGCAAATTTTACACTCAAGATGTAAATAAATACCAGTGCAACAATGGGTGTCTTTACCAAAGAATTCGAAGAAAAGTCACAAGGTCCATAACTATTTTGTTTTTCAGGTTAAACTATGAATTTATACCCAAAAAAGGAAAAAGAAAAACTTGGATGTATTACGATTCCTTATAACCGAAGGTGAATGTGTTGTCATATTTTCATCTTTACCATGCATATGAGATTCTTCTTCAATTATAGAATTCTGGACTGTAGTATCCCTTTGAAAAGTGGCTAGGACTTGGGGAGTTAGCTTTCATAATATGTGATGGAGAAGAGTTAAAACCAAGAGAAGAACTAGGGTTGGACCTAAACTGAAATTCCCTATCTACACGAGGCAAAGAGGACATTGGCAACTGGTCATCTTTTCTCTTGCAGGACTTATCTTCCACAATGTCATATGAATTACTTGTTCGGACTTCCTGAGCTAGAGAACACCAACAGCAGAAAAGCCACAGAACAAAGTCACTGACAGCTGCTTTACCGAAATAAAGGCCCCATCGACTTGAGAGTGAGAGTGGGAATCGAGAAAGCTGATAAGCCCAAGGGCTTGCACTTACGCGGAGCTAAAATCCCCATTCTCCAAAGCTAAATCACCTCCAAATAGCAGAGAATTGAACCCTAGGAATGAGAGGAATAGGTTTCTATCAAGTTACTTGAGGGGGGTTGGAGTTTTATTTAACAGTTTAGATTATGACGTAATTATTAATTGATTAAAATGTTTAATTATTTTAAAAAGTATTAATCAAAATACTTAGTTTTATAAGGTACACAGCCTAATTTCCTCGAGAGGAAATTGATTAATACACCTAAATCAAATTAAAGTTTTAATAATTGTCTTAATTACGTCCACTGAAAATATAAAACACTTGAAAGTCAACAAAATCATTCCAAATACAAAAGCCGCACTTCCTATCTGATATTTTTCACTTTTAAATTTTTTATTATTAAAACGTTTTCGTTTGATATGGTATTTTCTGCTACAATTATCTATTGTGTGCGATTTAAAATTTGTTAGAGAGCTTGCAATGTGAAAATGATAAATATGTTATAAACGAAGTTTAAATGTCGAAAATTATTTTGAATGAATTATTGAACGCAAAATAAACCGTAATTATTTACTCCATATCTTGCGGCATTTTTGACTTGTTATTATGAACTCATCATTTATCAATTTTTAAATTCGAAAGACATCTTTTAAAGTCTGTCGTGAATACTTCGAAATGAAAACAAAAACC
The DNA here is from genome assembly GCA_903798255.1 of Fraxinus quadrangulata. Taxonomy (NCBI): domain Eukaryota; kingdom Viridiplantae; phylum Streptophyta; class Magnoliopsida; order Lamiales; family Oleaceae; genus Fraxinus; species Fraxinus quadrangulata. The sequence goes on from CAIGRB010057997.1 coordinate 7,953, forward strand.
TCACTCGACGAGTGATTAAAATAGCCCATACATGAGCCAAAACTAGTAACATCAAAACAGAAATTAAAAGAAACAATATATAATTCTGTCACTTTTTACATTCTCATTTTCACAAAAACCTTGAATTCATCAATTGAATTGGTTTAAACAAATATGAATTGAATGCAAAATTAAAACAAGGTTTGAATTTGTATATTTAAATTTTAAAAAACACAAATATGCATCTGGTTAATTATTCCAATGAGATTATGCAACTTTTTCAGAGAATGTCACTTTTTTCAGAATGTCACTATTTCACATTTTCATTTTTGCAAATACTTTGAATGCATAAATTGAATTGATTCGAAGAAATATGAATTGAATGCAAGATTAAAACAAGGTTTGAATTCGTATATTTTGATTTTAAAAAATATACATGTATATACCTAGTTAATTATTTCAATGAGATACTACGACTTTTTCATAAAAAAGAGACTCATTTTCGCAACACATTGGATGCATCAATTGAATTGATTCAAATAAATATGAATTGAATGCAAGATTAAAACAAGATTTCAATTAGTCTATTTAAATTTTCAAAAACACATGTGCATGCATCCGTTGAATTGATTCAATGAGATATTGCAAACACCTTGCATGCATCTGTTGAATTGATTCAAAGTTAATTTACATATGTATTAATATAAAATAAGGTTTGAATTCATATATTAAATTTCCAAAAGTGTATACATATGCATCTAGTTAATTACTCCAATGAGATATTGCAATCTTTTGTTTTTAGAAAAAAGTGACAGAATGTGATTCTTTCATAGAAAAGTAACAAAATGCCACTTTTTCACATTCTTTTTTTCGCAAGCACTTTGCATGCATTTATTGAATTGATTCAAAATTAATTTTGCATATGTATAATTATAAAACAATGTTTGAATTCGTTTATTTAAATTTCCAAAAATGCAAACATATGTATCTAATGAACTGCTCCAATAAGATATTTTGACTTTCTTAGAAAAAAGTGAAGAAATGTCACCTTTTTACATTCTTTTCACAAACACTTTTCATGCATCTATTGAACTGATTCAAATTTAATTTTTCATATGTATTAATATAAAACAAGGTTTGGATTAGTTTATTTAAATTTCCAAATATGCACAGATATGTATCTAATTAATTACTCCAGTAAGATACTTTGACTTTTTTTAAGAAAAGTAACGAAATGGTACTTTTTCACATTCTACTTTTGAGCAAACACCTTGCATGCATCAATTTAATTAATTCAAAACTAAATTTTCATTTGTATTAACATATAACAATTTGATTTTGAATGTTCAAATTTCTAAAAATTCACATATATGCAACTAGTTAATTGTTGCAATGAAAAGTGATAGAACGTCACTTTTTCATGGAAAAGTGATAGATTGTCACATTTTCATATTCTTCTTTCATCAAACACATTGCATACAAAATTTTAATTTATTCAAAGCTAACTTTTCATATGTATTAACACAATCCATTTTCTCTCAAGTTCAACAATGTTATTTTCGATCATGCTTTCAATCACACTGAAATACATGTCGTGCTTTAGATTTTCATTTTAAACACCTTTGATTTTTTGAGATTGAAGGCTGATTTTTTACAAATGGTGCACATGTTAGATTGAACATATGGAATAAAAAATCAAACAAACTGTAAATCTCAACATATTGAGCATAAAAACCTAAACAACAACAAAATCAACCAAAATATGAACACATAAAAAATCAGAAATATTATAAATCTGAAGATTTCAATTGATTATTTATAGAATTGGTGAATAGAAATTTAAAGAAGATGTAGTTGAAACAACTCTTAATATTGTCTGGTCTTAGATTTTGCTTGATTCGGAGCTTGGAGGAGTTGAAATTTTGGAGCTGCTGGAATTGATTCTTCGTTTTGAAATTACCTTAATCTTTATGGTTTATTGGTTTAAATTTACAGTATTTGCTTTTTAATACATGTTTATCGTGATTTTTCAAAATGACCCTAAAAATAAGAGTATTTGTGTAAGTTCCCCTATATTTAATGGGTGGGACAAGTCCACTTAAACTTATATTAACAAGTAGTTAATATTTGAGAAATCGCAACACAATATCATAATCTTGCTAACACAATAAAGAAAAACCCTAATCTCTCATTCTTGTTCTATTGTGTGGATTATTATTGGAGGTTGGATACTTGGATAGGTGTGTGAAAAGATCGTGATTCATAAATGCGTACAAAGATCTTGAATGTCATGAAGGGAATCGAAATTATTTCAAATTCCGTAGTCCATGTATAAGTAAATTTCCAACACATTTAACAATGACGAAGTTGAGCTCCATATCTCTCGACTGTCCATTTCATCAGTGGCGAAACTAGCACTGGGAGAGGTAGCGCAGCCACGCATGCTGACTCCGTTAGAACAACAAGAGCCAAATTCAGGAGAATTCTGATTACTCATAGCGTTTATAAAACATCTCTTACAAATAAACTTTTCAAGCAAAGAGTTCATCAAATGAAATGGCATCTAACAGCATAATTCTCTAATGCAAATTTCTACCTGTGACATGCGTTGAAATTAAATGTCACTATTGCGAAATGAAGACCAAGAACAAAAAAGCGATTCCCTAAGACATAAGGCAATAATTACGCGAAGATAGATTACTAAACCTCATGGAAAATATTTGATTCATTGCTACATCTAATTTGAATTTTTCTTCTGCAATAAGCAACTAAACATGGATAATGTAGTCTGCAACTTCTCAAAGTCGAAAATCAGATATATGGATGAAAAATCTCAACCCAAGGAAATCGTGCATTTCTAAAATGAAATTCTTGCTAATGAATAACACATTAAACTCATCTCAGCTTGACTGTGATGATGTTTTCAAACTTTCCTACATAGCTAGACCTGTTGGGTTTATATTGATAGAATATCTTTCAAAACTCGCATTTTAACAAGCAAAAAGCATGCTCCCTAATAGGAACATAGTAAAAAATGACGTTGGAGTGGGTTGAATTTTAAAAATATAAAATCATTGAACTTATGTAATAAGAGATGCATTACGCCAAATGAGACAGTTTAGAATACCAAGCACATGACACTCATGACAAGTGTTAAGATTGATACTACTTGTTGTGACACCAATCACCGAATTGAGATATTGAAATTATATGACAAAATATGAATTATTTGATCAAGCACAAAAGAATAAAAGAAAACAAGAATATGACAGAGGAATTAGGAGATTTTATAGACTCGAGAAAAATGGAGAAAAAGAAAGAAAAATTACAATGATCCTAAAAGTTAGTAATTATATATCTCACATTACAAAATTGTATAGAAGAATCTAGACTTTATAGAGAAACATGTAGAGGACGTCCAAAACCCTAATAGATGAGTTATACTTGAAGTAGAATGCCAAAAAAAGTGTTAAAATGCGAAATGGACTTAGGTCGGATAACACTGTCGCTCGAGCAAAAAGCGAGCAACAAGGCATTGCCAGGTGGGCAACCAAGTCTCAGTTTGTTTTCTCCTAGCCCGCTCAAGCATCCAGCTAGTGAAAAAGCAACGACTTTTCTTCCCGATCCATAATTCAACATCTTCAAGTCCAATACAAATTCCAACTTTCAATGGACTTCCAAAGTAGAACTTCAACTTGACATAGGATTTCAATAGCATTCCAAACTTGAATTTTTTATGATATGCACTTCAATTAGAATTCTTCAATTATTTCAACAAAGAATTCGGGTTACACCCTAATTCCAACAATCTCCATATTGACACGAATTCCACTAAGGAATAAACTAACTTCTTCAACAATAACCAAAAAATTAATTTCTCCAATAAAAAATAAAAATTAAAACTCCACCTCTTCTAATGAATCCAAGCACTACTCTACAGAATTAGCTCAAATTTCCAAAAAAATATCGTAATGAATTTAAATTAACCAAAATGAGCTGTTCACACCCCAAAACAGAATTAATACCAAATGTTTTACAGAAGGCCCATTGCTAGATTGTACACCTTCTACTCCACTTAAATCATGCTCAACAAAATTAGCATCCATATACCTTTTTCCACTTGGTCCGTCCCTAGCAACTGAATACAATAGCACCACAGGTGATGGTGGCAAAGCAGTATTATCCAAATCGAAACTCCACTTAGCTGTATTCTTCAAATCTGTCCATTTATGATCTCCTAAAGATATTGTAGCAAACTAAATATCCACCATGGTATTGAACCTGTGCTGACTGACTTTTCCAAATTCTCCATGACCCTGCAAGATGTATAACTGAGACATTTTATGTACTTCCAATATAACCTGGGCACCGTTACAAACCTTTAAAACTCCACATCTACCAAAGAACTCATAACCTTTTGTACCAATGATAGATAACGAGATGAGATTCCTCTTTAAATCTGGAACATGTCAAACCTGGCCAAGTGTTCTAATTGTCCCATTCAGAAGTTTGAATCTGACTGTACCAATTCCAGCCACCTGACAAGGTACGTTGTTTTCCATAACCACGATACCTTTGGAAACAATTTCGTATGTAGCAAACAAGTCCTTATTAGGACACATATGAAACACACATTCTGAATCAAGAATCTAATCCTCATCTAGTTTAGATTCGATGTCAGAAATAGCCAAGAGATCTTCATCAATGTTTTTCGCGAGGTTTGCTTTGCTTGAAATATATGAATTTCTACTTGCAGCCATCCTTTCTTTATTCTGCAATTTGTAGCAATCATTCTTCAAGTGCCCCTTCTTCTTGTAATAGTTACAAATTTGACTATTAAACTTTAACTTCGATCTGCCCCTCCAAAACTACCATGAGGAACCAAGCATTCTCCATCTCTGGCCTCAGAAACTAAATGCTTCATCTTCTCTTTTGAATATAAAACATCATACACCTTCTCAATGGTGTCTCTAAAAGAAGAAAACAAAGCGGGTAACGAACACAATAGGATCAAGGCCAAATCTTCTTCATCATACTCTACTTCCAAAGTTTTCAAATTAGCTTCAATCTCCTTACATACAGTCAGGTGATCTTCCAATGATCCTCCTTCTGCCATTCGATGAGAGTATAAACGCTGCTTGAGGTTCAATTTGCTTGTCAGATTTTTAGTCATGCACAATTATTCTAACCTCAACCATAAAGTAGTTGTTGAAACCTCCTTCAAAACGTCCTGAAGAATAGTATTTGATAGATGAAGATAAATGTGAGAAACTGCCTTCTTATCCTTCCGTAATTTCTCCTCTGCAGTCAAAGTTGTGGGCATCTTGTCAATTCCCAACAACGAATCGTCCAAATCCAGATGTACGAGTATTGCACGCATCTTAACTTGCCACAGTGAAAATCTAGTGCTCCGATCCAAAAGAAAAATGTCATACTTCATGAAAGCCATCACGAACAAAAATATTTCGAACAAATCAACCATGCGCTCTTGCGGAACTGCTGAACCTTGGCTCAGACACCACTTGCTAGGATTGATACAACTTGTTGTCACACTAATCACCGAATTGAGATATTGAAGTTATATAGCAAAATATGAAGTATTTGATCAAGCACAAAAGAATAAAAGAAAACAAGAATATGACAGAGAAATTAGGATATTTTATAGACTCCAGAATAATGGAGAAAAAGAGAGAAAAATTACAAGGATCCTAAAAGCTAGTAATCATATATCTCATATTACAAAATTGTATAGAAGATCCTAGTATTTTTTGGGAAACATGTAGGGGACGTCCAAAACTCTAATAGATGAGTTGTAGTTGAAGTAGAATATCAAAAAATGTGTTAAAATGAGAAACAGGCTTGGGCCGAATAACACTGTCACTCGAGCGACAGGCGAGAGAGAGTCGGGCGATAGCCAAGTCGCTCAAGTAACACGGTTGCACCAAGCGGGAAACCAAGTCTCGATTTGTTTTCTCCTGGCCTCATTCAAGGGTCCAACTAGCGGTAGGCTAACGAAAAATGATGACTTTTCTTCTTAGTCCATAATTCAATCTCTTCAAGTCCAATATAAATTTCAACTCCCAATGGACTTTCAAAGTAGAAATTCAATTTGATATATGACTCTAATAGTATTCCAAATTTGAATTCTTCATGATGTACACTTCAATTAGAATTCTTCAATTACTTCAACAAATAATTCGGGTCACACCCAAATTCCAAACAAGACAGTTTAGAATACCAAGCTCATGACGCTTATGACAAATGGGTCAATACTCGAGTAAATAAATCTAGATGATAACTCTAAAATGTCCCACTAAATCGTAGCTCCTTGCGAAATAGAAAATCAACGCTCTACCTAAAAAATATAAAGTGGCGGAATCATGATATGTATGAGCAAAGGACATATACCTACCAAAGAAAAATTAGAAATGTTGTGAAAAGTGGAGATGATACCGAATTAATTCAATGCTAAATTGTTGGAGAAAATAAGATATTATAGCTACAATATGAAGTAATTGATCACAAGAACAAAATAATTTGTAGAAAATGAAGATTTTATTATAATATGGAGAAAGAATACAAAGATTTTTATTTATAATTTTGTCTAACTTTTTACTAAATCATAATGAAAGCCAACTATATATAGAGAACAAATAGGGGACGTCCAAACTCTAATAGTAAAGTGTAGTTGAAGTAGAATGCAAGAAACAAAGTCCAAAATGGAATAGGAAGAAAAAAACAGCATTTTGGTGCCACGACGCCATTGCCAACACTGGAGTGCTGGCTTCCTGCCTCACTAAACAGCTCATGGTGCCTAGGTACCCTGTCTCCTTCCCAAATACCTTCCAAAAGGTTTTTTCTTCATTTCAAAGTCTACTTAAGTCCAACACAAATTTCAACTCTTAATTGGACTTCTAAGTAGAACTTCAACTAGAACTCGCCAAGTAAACCTGAATAGAATTTCATAATAGTATTCCAAATAGAATTCTTCTTAATATGCACTTTAATTAAAACTCTCAGTTATCTTCAACAAAGAATTCAGATCGCACCCAAATTCTAACAAGAAAAATATCTAATGAGTACTCTTATGAGACATGGGTCTCAAAGAACTCTGACAATAAGTCATTTGAAATTAAAATAGTTGTTCAAAACATAATAAATAATATGTGATTGTTGTCATCAATCTAAAAATATTATCGGATTTTGGTATTAGTCTTCTATACCAACACATTCTAATCCAACTGAAGTAGGAAATATCGACCAAAAATATCGAGGTTTCATAGAAATTAGCATCGATTTTCTATACCAACATATTCTCCTCTAACCTGAAGTGAGGAAAATCAACTAGGATTGTCGAGGGTCCAAAGAAATTAAATTATTTCAAGTCCATGTTTGGTCCCCTTAAATATACTTATAATCAAATTAATTATAAAAGATTAAATATCAAACATTTATTTTACTGACTATAAAGCAAGTTATTTATTTTGAAATTAGCATTTATTTCATAGTCAGAATAAATAATTTTTTTGCTTATAAGTATGAATCATTAATATTTGAATACTTACATAGAAACAAAAATTTAATTACTTTTAAATTAGTCTAACATTTAGCATCTCTTACCGACAAAATAAGTCCTTTATTTTTAATCAATAAAAATTATATGTTCTTAATTTAAGTATTTAATTATAAATGAACTTTTTAAACTTAGTCAAATATGCATGAAATAAAATCTTTAATTTGGTAACAAAATATTCGTGTTGCATGAATGCGGATGAAATGAATATTTAATATTATTGTGGAGTCTTTAACTAAATTTGGATAATTAGACAATGAACTTGGGTTAGACTCATGTTGGCTAGTCAAAAATGGATTTTTGGACTGAGCTTGAGCATTTTTCTTTACACCTCACTTTGCATCTGGGCTATGGCACCTAGGCCTGTCACTTATATCCGCCTCTGCTTATTGAGAATATGGGTTTTGGCGCACCTTTTTCCCTTACCCATGCATACGTTGAAAATCTCAATTCTCTCTATATCATAGCATAGCATAGGGAGTAGAAAGGGAAAATCTATTTGTACATATTTTCTTGCCACTCTAGTGTATAGATACCTGCGTGGAAGAATTGTAGCGGCCGGATTGTATGTGTTTGTTGTGGAAGATTGTGTGAGATTTTGTCAAGTTTAAATTCTGTAAATGAAGTGGTAAATGAGAGTGTACATGTAGCATAACTCATATGGAAATGCCATGATAGAAGATATCGCGTATCCTAAGTAGTTTTTCAAACAATCAATGTTTTTCTAAAACATCTTATATCTGATTTAAAGCATTATGGGCTTGTTTAACCATACTTTGATACAACGTTGCTGTCCAAACCATGTTGCACCAGGCAATCAAATTTCTTTTGCAAATGATCTCTTCTGCCTCATAACCTTTCAGAGCTTTTGCCATCTCATCCAAGTTTTCTACATAACCAATTTGTAGTAAAACTGTCTTTTTCAAGTATCATCTTGGATTTCTGGGTGATGCATCAATACCATGGATGTCTGATTTGGAAGCCAAGTTGAACAATTTCAAAGGGTTATTTTCTAAGTATGTCTACCACCTTTGAAATTCATCAACACAATCTTTGATCTTTTTAGAGAATGAGAAATCATTCTCTAAAAAGAGAGAATGCACTACCTTCCAAAGTTATTTTTAGAGAATGAGATTGGCGATGTTATTCGATTTCATCCCAATCCCAAAGAGAGAATGCACTGCCTTCCAGGGACGAAGCCAGACATTTGGCATTGTGGGGTCAAAAATTGAAATACAATTTTTTTTTTAAAATAACATATCATTAATGAAGACAAGTCAATACACTATTATAACTGTAGCCTACGGGTTTTCATACTCTGAAAACGTCGTATAATTACATCATTATTAATATGGTCGAATACATCGTTCTCAATATATGCAACCAAACTATCACTTAACCATTGATCTCCCATTTGATTACGCAGTCGATTCTTGACAATCTTCATTGCAGAAAATACTCTCTCTACCGTAGTAGTAGCAACTGGAAAAATCAACGCCAATGTTACAAACCTGTAAACTAATGGGTACACTTCATTTTTTTTCGTCATAACCAACTTTTTCGCAAGATCATTAAGGCCTTGTAACCCTTCAAAATCTTCGTGTGTGCGCATATCAATAATATATGTCTGAAGTTGCTCTTCAAGTGTCAAGATCTCTATTGGTTTAAAATCATTTGGATAATAGTCACACAACTGAATTAACTTGTCCTTGTCGAAAGAAGAAAATGAAGTATCCGGACTTAAGCATGCAATACAAAGGAGTAAGTCGCTATTTGCCTCGGAGAAACGATCACTCAACTCTTGAATTTGCATATCAATGACAACATAAAAGAAATCCACATGAAAATGATGAATATTTGTCATTCTTTGAGTGTTACGCATTGAGCGACCTAGAGGTATAAACATATTATCCATGTTAGGAATAGCAATGTTGTGCCTTTCGCAAAAACAAGAAACTGTTCTTAAAAATGAGTCTCATTCATTGTCCCTCGTTGTTTGGAGTCATTCTTTACATATTTTCACTAATTTCATTGCATTAACAATGTCTTGATCTCTTCTTTGTAATGATATTGACAATTCATCTGAAATACCTAATACCTTTTTCATGAAATGCAGACTGAATAAGAAATCAAATGTCAACATAGATCCCAACAAAATACGCACTTCGCCTCTCTTTCCACAACTATTATCATCAGTGGCAATCATCTCAATGACATCAACAGTAGCAGAAAACATCATAATCAAGCTAAGTAAAGAACTATAGTGAGAGCCCCAACGAGTATCTCCAGGTCTCGTAATAGTAGTTTCTTGATTCAAACCCTTTCCACTTGAGATTTCACCAAGATTCAATGATTCAACAACTTCAAGCCTCTTCTTCTCTCGAAGAAGATCGCACCGCTTAGCCAATCCTCCAATAATATTCACCACTTTATTCACTAAAGTAAAGAATGTTTCAATATCTACATGCTTGTTTGCCACAGCTACAAGTGCTAATTGTAGCTGATGAGCAAAACAATGATTATAGAAAGCACTTGGATTCTCCTTCAAAATAAGTGCTTTAAGACCATTGTATTCACCTCGCATATTACTTGCCCTTTCATAGCCTTGACCTCTTAAACTAGATATACTTAAGTTAAATCTAGGGAACAAATGATCAATAGCATCTTTAAGTGAGAGAGCTATGGTACTAGACACGTGTTCAACACCGATAAAATGTTCCATTACTTGTCCTTTTTTATTCACATAACGTAAAACAATTGACATTTGCTCCTTTACTGAAACATCACCAAATTCATCAACAAGTATAGAAAACAACCCATCACCAATATCTTCAATAATAGTATCAAGTGTTTCAAATGCAATAGCACTCACAATATCCTTTTGAATACTAGGTGATGTTAACTGAAGATTTTTGGGAGCATTCTGCAAAGAAACCACCTTAATCTCATTATTATGATCACATAACCACTTCAATACTTCTAGAAAATTTTCTTGATTTCTTGAATCTTCAGATTCATCATTTCCACGAAATGAAAGCCCTTGACGTAGAAGTAATCGAACACAATCAATTGACGCATTCAGACGAATCTAGTACTCATCTTTTGTTCTTTTCGACTTTTTAAAGAGAACACAATCAATATTTTATTTTTGATTCACAAAAGCCTCGCACTTAATCCGTGCTTGATTGTGTGCACTGCTACTTTTCCCAACATGAGTTCGAAGCCTTCCTTTTTTTTTTTCCAGTTGGAGAACCTTCCATCAACAAAAGAATCACCACCACCATGTTCTTCACTATTTGGTTTGAAAAGATAACAATAAAAGCAAAATAAAGCATCTTTCGCTAAACTGTATTACAACCAATTAGGAAAGTCATTAAACCAAGAAGGTTTAAATCGCCTTAATGACGAATCTCCAAATTCTTTCTGTGGATACATGTGATTTCGCGGCTGACATGGACCCCTTTATACATATGCTCTTCGAATTTCATCTCGGACATTAACATTATAATTCACAATTGGAGTTCTTAATCTGAGATCCGAATGAAGTTGTGCTAAATCAATTTTATCCTAAACGTCTATTTTACCCCCAATATTTGATTCTGCTCGATCATCTATTTTATCTTGAACACTTGCTTCAACTACATTTTGTTCTCCACTCGAAAATACGGATTTTCGTTTAAAATATTTCTCCATAACTATTACAAAGAATAATATTTGAGTTACAATAATTTTGAAATGTTTATTGCTTGCTGGAAAGGAAAGAAATAAATTTTACTATTTTAACAATTAAGAAATTGACAAATCAAAAAAAATTACTTTTCCAACTTCCAAGGATTTGTTTACATTCAAAAGAGGGACAGGCAGAAAAGCATTCACACTTTAAGGAACAAAAAGTTAACAAAATATATTGGGAAAACTGAAAAGTAAACAAACCTGAGTGAGCGGCTGATCCAGAGAACGTAAATTTTTCCAAAGACGTCTTTCTCCTCTCTGTGGTTCAATGGTTGGGGAATTTAGATTTTAGGGCAAACCAAACCGGCAAGTGAAATAGAAATACATGGGTTATGGGTATGGGCTTGAATTGGACTATGTTTTGCATAATTTACAATTTAAAAAAAAAAACTCAGAAATTTTTGTGGGGTCGATTGACCCCACATGAACCCATGTGGGTTCGTCTATGCTTCCTTCCAAAGTTAGTTGCACACTTAAAAGTGATAAAATCTAAAAATTCTTCAAGAACAAAGCGTAAACATCATTTATATTGAGGCACATTTTGAGCAACCCACCAATCAATATATAGAATTGCTTCTCTTATCCTTCAAATAATAGTACAGGATTTCTTTTCAAGCATAATCCTCATTCATGTATTATTACATACTGAAATAATTATTCTCGCAATCACAAAAAATTTGTTAATATGGAATAAAAATATTTATTTACCCTTCGCATTTTTAGATAAGTCAAAAAATCACGATTTATTGTAAAACTATAAGATAAATATTAAGTAGTAGTATCATGATACATAAATAAGTCTTATCTGGTTTAAAAGAGTTTATTTCATTCAAACAGTAACACTCATTTTGAACCCTATAAATACGGGTCTTCATTCTCCATAAAATAAACAATTGAGTTTTGACTTATTTATTTCTTCTCTTATTTCTCTTATTGTCATAACACGTTATCAGCACGAGCCTCTGAAAATCAAAGTGAATTAATTAGAATGTAGTTTATACCTAATCTCATACCATTCGTAGATGTAATATTCTCTTCGTTGTACACATTTTCTTGTTCAGAATTTACTTAATCATAACATCGAAATTTAAAACAATTTCAAATCCCTTTAAGGATCAACTTTGTATTTAGATAGAAATTGTTATAAGAATTGTACTTTTAGTTAGATTTGTGAAGAATAATTCTGATCTTAAATCCAAAATTGTCCAATTGTCCAATCTCCAATGAAAATTCACATAGAAAACAAGAATTTGAGAATTTGAATTTCTCTTTTCTTGTGATTGCAAGATAATAATTGTATTTTGTTTTCTTAACCCTAACATCTTATTCATAGAAGTTCAAGTGGGTTTCGCCTAACACTTAAACTTAACCTGGTCCATGTTTAATTATTTATTTAATTAAACATGATCAATTAATTAATTCATTGTACAACAGTTGTCAATTAATTAATCAGTCAATAATATTTTTTCTAATTCTCCTTTTGTGTATGGCTCATTAGGTTTTCGATCAAGATGTCTAACACCTTGAATTATTATTTTGTTCTAATTAAAATAGGATATATTAAAACACTCTTTTAATTTATTATTAATTCACCTAGATTAATTAATTCATATTCGTCGTCCTAAATTGATATCTAGCAATATGCTAGGGTAACGTATGTGATGAAAAATATCATGTGGAATGACATAAACAAACTTGCTCGTTTATCATGAAACTATAATTCTTTCATCAGTATGATCTAATCAATTACAAGACATGAAGTATGTCAATCTCAATTATCGATCATATCTTTTATCCCATTATTAAGTCAATGTAAGTCAAAAATTCTTTTCAACTTATGAGTACACATTGGCTATGGATTTCATTATCAAGTTAACTGAATAAAATGTAGATCATATTCTCTTCCTATCTAAGAGCGACGAGTCATGTATTGATCATTCAAAACCTTCGTACAATTCTTGACATGCTCAAACGATTCCGTATTAGCGACTATTGGCAGAGCAAAATCAAATATCACCAAAGCATGAATGTCTCCAATAAGGCACTATGATGACCTCAAGTCAAATAATCAATTCATTGCCGAATGTTAGAGATTTATCACTGACATTCAAATAGTTATTCATGTGGAATCTCTCCAAGAAGTCTCCAATGTCACCACGTTTTAGCTTGTAAGATCACTTACTCACTTCATAAACGAAAAATATCACACATGATGGTTTATCTATAATAAAGATATATGTATCTTGTTATTACTTACGACCATGGATAATTTAAGATTCAGTCTTATATAATTTGTTTCTCAATATCACAACTCTTTGTGATTCACAAGTTTCTAGGATTTGAATTTAGAAACTCTATTAATATAATTTATCAGAATAGTAATTTAATTAAATAATAAATATTGTCATAAATAAAATGCATTAATTATATTTAAAGTGTTTACATCCAAAATCAATTGGATTTAAAGCATAACACTTACATTTCTAACCTTTAATTTTATAAAACATTGTACATCATTTCGTCGATCTTGTTAGGCTAGCAATTTTTCATAGAATAAAGCTGAGTGTATGGCTTTATTCTTACATTGAGGATGACATGCTCAATGTTTTCAAAATGTGGTGGGCATGAAATCAATTTTTTTAATTGTTCAATAATGTGCTAACACGTGACATAATGTAAAAAATGATGTGCATGTAGCATGATTGTTTTCCCTATTGCCATGTACACATTTTCCTATGCCATTATCAACTTTTATCTATGTGTTAGACTTCCATTAGAGTCTCAATTATGCTCACCTAACGTCTTTTTTTCTCTTGACAACAATAAATTCCCATGTACGTGAACATAATCTAAGTTATCTAATATAATAAAATAGATCTAATGTTTTTATGCTTATCTTGAAAATTGTAATTTCATAAATGATTTCAAAATAATATTTTGTTATTATTCTTGAGTTAGCAAAACATTATAATTAATATTCTAAAAGAATATTATTCGCTCCAGAAGAACATGAACTATAATTTTCAATATTTAAGAAGAATATTAACATATTACTTTTGAAAAAATAATAGTAAAATATAACGTGATTTCGAAGTAACACATGTTTCAAAGAATATTTTGAATCAGTGTGTATCCCTAAAGGAAAACATATAACTCTTGTCATGTTGATATTGATTAATTTGGCTATTTGATTGATTATTACGTCACTATACAATGTGTAATCATATTGGTCGAAAATTATTATTATTATTTTTTTTTTTTTTTTTTTTTTGCTTTATGTGTAGTTAATCAAATGGTAAACATTACAAAACTTGAATTTGTTGCACTTGATATATCTGACAAAAATTATCTATCTTGGATCCTTAATGCTATGGTTCATCTTATCTCAAATAATCTGGGGAAGACAATAAAAAAAGGAATCAAACAATCTCTGCAGAATCATACAAAAGCACTTATCTTAATTCATCACCATTCCATGATGGATTGAAAATTGAATATTGAGACAGTGAAAGATTTACGGACTCTTCAGAAAAAATTGACTAAAAGATTCGACCATCAAATAACTATACTCATCACCAAAGCTCGCTATAAATTGATGCAATTTTGCTTACAGTGCTTTAAAACTATTAATAAGTATAATTCTAAATTGTTCAAAATATGTTCAAAATTAACATTGTGTTAAGAAAATATCTAATAAAAATATGTTGAAAACAACTTTCTCCAACTCTCATGCTTCAAATGTGCTCCTGCAACAGCAACATCATGAGCGTGGTTTCAAAAAGTACTCAAAACTCATATCTTACATACATGTAAATGAACAAAATAATGAATTGTTGATAAAAAAATCATGGATTACGTCGAACTGATTATGTACCATTGCCTGAAGTAAATATTACTGCATTGTCTGAAGTAAATGCATTATCAAGACAAAAACAAGGACAAGGATTTGGATGCGAACGTGGACATTGAAAAAATCATGTATGAAGTCATCAACAACAAGTCAACAATTTTAAAAGTTACAAAACAAATGAATAGAGCGTATCCAAAAAGGAGCACGAAGAAAGTTACTTTAAATGTGGAATGAAATGGCATTAGACACGTACTTGTCATAACTTGTACGGTAAAATATCTTGTGGATCTCTACCAAAAATCAATGGAGGTTAAAGAAAAGAAGGAGACAAATTTCGTTTATTACAATGGTCAAATTGTTGTAACTTATTTGGATGTTTTTTATTTCTTCACGGATCCAAATGACAATATTGACCATTTAATTAGAGATAGTGTGATATTAGATATAGATTAGTTTACTCTCTACGTTTTTACAATTTTCCTTTGTTTTAGAAATTTAATTTGAAATATGTTTTTTTTTTAATAAATTTTGAGGCATTATTATGCGTCGTTCATTTCATAATTAATTAAAATATTGAATTATGTTTAATTCTTTTGATTATATTAGTCAAAGCCCGTGTAAAGCACGGGAAGTGATACTTTCGAAGGTTATGTTAGTATCGAAATTAATGGGTAGGTTAAACTATTCAGATTGGAAGGTATTTTGGATCCAATATATGTTCCCAATTTCGAAGCAAGAAGATAAATCCTTTGGGAAGCTAAGTTTGATCGTACACAAATTATTCAAATATTGTATTGAAGATAATGAAATCTCGACCTCCTGAGCATTTAAAATTCCAACAATTTGACATAATTAAAGAAAGAGAATATAGTACAAGTGGAAATACGACACATTGACTTAACGAGACTACAAACATTTACAAAAGCCAAAACTTTAGGTTTACTTTGCAAGAATCAAATGTCATACATGCAATGTAAAAATCGTAAAGATGGCCGAAATATTAATGCTTCATGAATGAACTAGTTACTACAAATCAAGAATAATGATTGATGGTAGGAATACACTGTGTGTTGGGATAATGGCTAGTAGCATAGCTTTTGAGAAGCCCCCAAACCATGTATGGAAACCTGAAATTAGATTCAGCAAGCCAAAATGTAAAATATAATATAATACTATAAAAAGAAAAACACATAAGACATCTAAATTCTACAAAATGCTGCTAAGAACTCAGTACCAGTCGATAATCAATAGGCAAGGCCTAGAATGTTTTTTATCAAAGAAAATCGACAACTTTTCGAGATTTCATTTCGAAGATAATACCCTAGAGATTGAAGTAAACTTTCTGTAGCAAAAGCTTCTTGCTTTGCTTTCATGGCAGCCATTTGTGTAGCATCTCTATGCTTCAAGACATTCTGTATATTCAGGACAAACAGCTTTCCAATCAGAAATTTCACAAGTTCATATTCAGGGAAGTAAATGCAACAAATATATTGAGAAACATGTAAATCGAACGACAAATGGAATAAGCCAACAAGAATGACATCCAGATGAATATACCTTGCAATACTCCTTATTCCAAGGGGCACAATACAGAGTTAAATAATATTCTCTTGCATTCGTTTATCGACTTAAGACAATCATATATCATTTGCTTATAACGAACATCGGAGCAATCAAAACTAAAGCAGTTTCACCAAAGGTTGATGTTGAAAACTTGTGAATTGTCAACTATCACACAGTATGACGTAGATAAACTCACCAATTCAACCGAATTTCCAAGTGTTTTTAAAGTAACTTTGTGTCATCGACAGAAAAACAAAGAATGTTCGCGGTACACAGCCAAAATGCAAAACCTTATGAACAATGAATTCACTAAAAAGAAATTTAAACTAACCATGCAATAGGCATGTTTGACCTACACAACCGTAAATAAAATCTGATGATACTTTTATTAATTTAGTTTCTGATGAATTTTCATGATCGTTAAGGCACAATACTCTTTAGAAGTTCAACATCATGACCCTTTTGGAAATGTTCATTGTTCGTTGAATTTCCGCAAGTGTACTGATCGTGACAAGTAATAAAGTGGATTTGTTAAGTCCGAATATCGTCCCACAGAGACTACTATTTGTCAATAAATTTTAAACTAACATAGCTTCAATATAAATAAAAGAATTAACTAATAATTAAATCAATTTTTTTTCTAATCGAAATTATAATAAATACAATATTAAACTATTAATTAAATAGCAAACTTGAATCGAAATTGGGGAAAATATTATATGATTGGTTAGTTAGGATTTC
>CAIGRB010057998.1:0-16817 GCA_903798255.1 Fraxinus quadrangulata
AGAGAATGGTCGAGCCCACTTGAGCTTATATTAATATGCTATTAGGGTTTGAGAATTGGAGAGATTTTTTCATTATTCTTGTTAGCACAAAAAAAAAAAAAAAAACCTAACCGTCATTCTTGTTCTCTGTGTGGATCACCATTGGAGGCTGGACAATTGGACAGCTTGAATTGCAGATCATGATAGTTGGAGTTTAAGAAAAAGTAAAGGAGTTTGCATAATTCATCAAAGGTATAATTTCTATCACAGTTTCTATCTAAACACAATGTAGATCCTTATATAAAAATTGAAATTATTTATTTTTCGCTACGCATGATAAAGTAAATTTCCAAACAGACGACAACAACACTGATGAGATGTAGTGTAGCGATTTTCACAATCAACACTCTTGTTGAAAAAGTTACTCAATCGAGTTGATTCAAGTACGAAATGCACACATATTTTATTCTTTTCTTCTCTCCAAGTCCTTTTGTGTTTTTGTATAGCAAGTGAAAACCTCGTAAATCAAATTCCATAAATCTATTTTTCAACTTTATTTATGAATAGTCAAATTTCCTCAATTAAATTCTTAATTAAGTTTAAATGATTGCATATAGTTGGTCTGAAGTCTGAACACATCATAAAAGGTATGAAAGCTACTTGTTTATTAATCATGAATTATAAATTTATTCATCTAAACTTAGAATTTATATTTAATACATAATTAGCCAAGTTTAAAATTAACTTATATTTATTTTTAATTTTAAAAACGATCAAATAAGTTACTTTTTCTCTTATTTGTTAAATAAGTAACTTATATATAATGCATAAGCGAGAGTCAAAAGACACTAATAAAACTCTTCAGCTGGCAGGTCACAAAATATCCTATCAACTAAATTCATTGAGTTGATGATGAAAGAGATTTATCATAACAACCAAAATGAGAACAAAATAATTAAAGTTGGTTTTGATTTTCAAGAACCATCAATTAATTGGTGTGTTGTTAAGGGAATACGAGTGTTTGACAAGAACTTCGTTATCTACGTTGGGTAATATGATTGTAACAATTTCTTGACGATACTAATATAAATGAGTAGGCTATTTGTTATAATTATTGTTCAAGATTAAATTTAGGTCTAATGAAATGGATGAAATGGATGAAATGAGATAAATTAGACTCAAATGAGATGAATTGGTTTTGGAATCAAAATTGAGCAATTTGAGTTTTGCACATGCGTACACATGCTATTCAACCATGTGTATACATGGCTTGAGCCTGCAAAAATAAAAGCAAAAATGCTTATACCATGCGTACACATGGATTGTACTATGCAACGAATAGACCAAAAAACTAGCTGTTATGCTGATTTTTTTATTTGATTCTTGGCAGCTTTTCATGAAAATACTCAACTTTTCATGTTAGCATGATACTATTTTGTGGATGATGAATTGAAATCTATAAATTAGCGATAGATTTCAATTACAAATACAACAAATTAATAATCAAAATCTTATTATAGTGCTTTTAAATCCATTACATATTCAAACATTCAAATTGTTCTTAACTTTTTGGAAGACAAATACGAGTGCTTAAGTATTTTCTTTTTCAAAACTTGATAAATCCTACAAACCATTTGTCAAGAATCCCTGTAAGCACCAATTAAATCGTAGGTGGAGCAAATATCATTTGAGGACAACGATCTCGTGTTTGAGCATTTCTACCATATTTAGCATTTTTGATTCTTTCTTTTTGTTGTCTTCTCCAAGGATAATATTCCAACACTATTTACTTAACATCAATTTAGGTGATAGTTGCATTAGGAATGACAAATTTTTATGCCCTGTCCCGCATGGTAAAGGAAATGGAGATAGAGCACACGGTCTTCATGAATTTACCTAATCTTATTTATTTATTTTTTTGAGTATTTTAATTTAAATAGTTTTTAGAAAACCAAAAATAATATTCAAAAAATAATTGAAGCGGTGAATAAGTATATTTTAGTGTGTGTTTGACACTCATTTTGGAGAAATAATAGACTTTGAAATAGTGATTGATGGAAGAATATGTAGTTAAAAAGTAAGAAAATTTTTTGGGTTTATATGTAATATTATTTTATTGATAGAATGTGTGGTTGAAATGAAGAAAGAGAAATAGAATGAGAAAAAAAATGGATTTCAAACAAGGGCTTATTTCTAACAAGAAGGGTAAACCTATTCGAAAAAAAAATGAGAAATAGAATGAATGTCAAAAATAGGGGCTTAATCCTACCCCATCCCACCTAGCCTCCAAAAAACAGGGAAACGACCTTCTCGACCTATCTACCTTATTGTCATCCCTATATTGGGTTACTATCACATTATTAAAAGAAGTTGAGATTAATAATAATCACACTGCATCTAAACTAGTATTATATAGTATTATTAAATATTAATTTACTGAAAAATAGCGTCGGATGCTTATAACCATCTCATGAAGTAACACACATGCAATGGTGGCTAGCTTCCTCGCTATAAGGGCCAAGTTGACCGGCGAAACATTGTAGTGAAACAGTGAATATGGCTCAAGAAAGAGTTTTGCTATTTGTCCAGGGTCATGTGGGCCCTGAATCAGGGGGCACCAAACGCCAACCAATAGGGGGCGACACATGCGCCCCATAGTGGCCCTATCTCTCTAGCAAAACTCATCAAGAAATAGATCCTCATGACATATTCAAGAAGAGTTTCTGACTTGTGTGGCACTGAACCAAACAATATCTAAGCATGAGTGAAAAAAAAAGCTTTGTGGGCTTGCCAGTTACTTCATTGTGGATACTTTAAATCCTCAACAGAGCCATCAAAATGAACAACACTATTGATCTTGAATTTATAAATACTGAAGATCTTTTGCAAGAATAACTGCCCCTACACTATGCATTTTGATCTTGCAAGAAAAGTCTAATAATAATAATAATAATAGTTAAAGAAAACAAGGCAAATACAGTCATTGAGGGCATTTACACACCTTTGGGCTTGGATTAAAATTTCTCCATCAAAAGTTTAATACGCGCATAATACATACTATGCTATCTTAAAGTAAGTTGTAAAAGATAAACTATACATTCATTAAATCTTCTTTTCAATAAAAACTAGTGAAACACGATAATAAAAATAATATAAGATTTAACCCTCGTTTGGTTGGAATTAAAATTCAATTGAAATTTTAAATCAAAGTCAATAAATAATTAATATAAATACCAATTTTATATGATTCACAATTTTGTAATGACACATCTCATCAATTTTTATCAAAATTTATTAAAAAATTGATTTTAATCTATACCAAATAGGAGTTTTTAATCTATTTTTTTTAAAAAAAAAATTAATGAATTGATTAATGACAACTCAAACTTTTTTTTTTTTTTGGGCCTTTATTATTAGTCATCTTACTTTATAAAATTCACCCCTTTAATCACTCTATCAATCTCTATGGCATAGAAGTAATGGAAAAATGATTTGGCAACATTCCAATGTTAAATTTGATGCAAATTAAAAGTGTGACAAATCTCGAGTAATAAAAATCAGAAGCCAAACTCTAAATTATTTAGTTCAGTTCGAACCCTTTAAAATCTGATGTCAAACTCAAACTTATAAATACTTCCCAAACATACGCTAACTAGTTTGGGGCAAATTAGTTTTCTCCTCTTAAACGTGATAAAATAATTGTCGTAAAATGTGTTACTTTCATAGTTTACATTTATTTAATTATCAATAACTAGTAGTAAATTATTATTGAAAGTAGTAAAGAAATAATTGTATATTAGTAAATGAACAAGATAAAACATTCTTAATAAAGAAACAAGACTATATAATTGAAAGAAAAAAATAAGGAAATTCAGTTTATATAAATGAGACGGAGAGAATATAATTGGAAGTCCACAAAAGTATTATTTAATCGATACCTGGCTCAAGTTTGTGACATTTATGTCAATTTTGCACTTACTATCTATAGCCCATTGGGCCAGATAGTCTTCTTCCTTTTCTACTTGAACAAGATACAGTTGAAAAGAATTCTTAAGAAGCAGGCAAATCGTTCGTTCATGGCGTAAACTCTTGTCAAAAAATTCATGGCTTAGTGTAAAGAGAGACTCTTTCTGTAAGAACGAGCAATTTGGATTGCCTAATCAATGGTTTTTTTCCTCCATAGAAATCATTCCAAATCTCTCTCAATCTCAACCCTTTTAAAGAGTGGTTTCACTCCAACTCTCAAAGACTTCAACAATTTCCTTCTCTTCCTCACTAGAAATCAAAGATTCAGTGCCATTATTCACTTCTTTTCTCAGCTCACCTCTAATAAAATCAAAGGTGACTCCCAAACGCACACGATCTTCACCAAAGCTCTAATAAAAGAGCACAAATATGAAGCTGCTGCAGATTTCTTGAGAACCCACTTGGAGAAATCAAAGATTTTTGATAAAGAACGAATCTTTGATTCTATAGTCCAAGGCGTTTGCATATCTAACAAAGAACCTGAAAAGGGTCTTTCTCTATTGACGAAATTTTTGAAAATGGATGGTGGTATTTTTCCTTCGCCTTATACTTTTTGTTCATTAATTTATTCGTTTAGTTCTATAGGGAAATTAGATAGAGTGGTAGAAGTGCTAGAGTTGATGTCTGATGAGAAACTCAAGTACCCTTTTGATAATTTTGTTTCTAGTTCTGTGATTTCTGGATTTGTCAGGATTGGGAAGCCTGAACTTGCAGTTGGGTTTTTTGAGAATGCTGTAAAGTCAGGTTCTCTGAAGCCTAATGTCGTTACTTGTACAGCTCTAATGGGTGCGTATTGTAAACTAAGTAGAACTGATGATGTTTTAAATTTAGTTACTTGGATGGAAAATAATGGGTTGGCATTTGATGTTGTATTTTATAGCAATTGGATATACGGGTATTTGAGCAAAGGAATAGTCTGTGAGGCATTTCAAAAATATAGAGAAATGGTAGATAGGAAATTGGAGTTGGATACTATTAGTTATACTATACTTATAGACGGGTTTGCGAAGGATGGAAATGTGGAAAAAGCTATTGGATTTTTGTACAAGATGAGGAAGGACGGAGTGGAACCGAATTTAGTTACTTACACTGCGATTATTATGGGATTCTGCAAGAAGGGGAAATTACAGGAGGCATTTGCAATGTTTAGAATCATTGAAGATTTTGGAATTGAGGTTGATGAATTTACTTATGCGATTTTGATAGATGGAGTTTGCAGGAGGGGTGATTTTGATCGTGTTTTACAGCTGCTTGATGAAATGGTGGAGAAAGGTATAAATCCAAGCATTATTACATACAATACTGTCATTCACGGATTGTGCAAAGCTGGAAGAATGTCTGAAGCAGATGATTTCTCCAAGGGCATAGTTGGAGATGTCATCACGTACACTACATTGTTACATGGCTATGTTAAAGAAAGGAGTGTGTCAGGGATTTTAGAAACAAAGAGGAGACTGGAAGCGGCTGGTATTCATATGGATGCAGTCATGTGTAACATACTAATTAAAGCACTAGTTAACGTGGGATTATTTGAGGATGCTCTTGCAGTAATTAAGGCACTACCAAAAATGAACTTGTCAACAGACTCTGTTACTTATTGTACTCTGATTGAAGGATACTGTAAAGCAGGTAGAATTGATGAGGCGCTTGAAATGTTCGATGAGTTCAGGGAAATATCTAATTTTTCAGCTGCTAGTTACAACAGTATTATTTTTGGGCTTTGCAGAAAGGGCATGGTAG
The DNA here is from genome assembly GCA_903798255.1 of Fraxinus quadrangulata. NCBI lineage: Eukaryota > Viridiplantae > Streptophyta > Magnoliopsida > Lamiales > Oleaceae > Fraxinus > Fraxinus quadrangulata. The sequence goes on from CAIGRB010057998.1 coordinate 5,746, forward strand.
ATATAGCAATTGACATTTTCATAGAATACATTGAGAGAGGTTTACCTCTGAATAAATCAGTGTATCAAATGTTGATGAGAACAACATTTAAAGAAAAAGGCGCAGATGGCCTTTTAAATGTGATTCACGGAATGGAAAATGTTGTAATTGAAATATTTGATATTATATGTCATGATGCAATTTGTTTCCTATGTGAAAAGGGTTTTCCTGAGGCTGCATGCAGTGCATTACTGTTTATGAGAAGGAAAGAATCAATGGTAACAAGCAAGTGTTACTATTCAATCTTGAGACTTCTTCTTTTTCATGGCAAAAAATCATTGGCTCAGCCTATCTTGACTTCATTTGTTAAAGTTCATGGTGTGTCTGATCTTAGAGTGAGCGAGGTAATATTTTATTACCTGTGTTTCAGTGATGTCAAAAATGCCCTTAAATTTCTTGCAAAGATGAAGGAGAGGACATGGGCTATCACTATTCCTTTTGCTGTTCTTGAGACACTTGCAAAAGATGGTAGGGTTATGGATGCATATGAGCTTCTTGTGGGTGCAGAAACTAATGCCCCTGTTATGAATGTTGTTGACTACTCAGTTATAATTGACGCCCTTTGCAAGGAAGGGCACGTAGATAAGGCTTTAGATCTCTGCTCTTTTGCTAAGAATAAAGGGATAGCTCTCAATATCATCACCTATAATTCAGTCATAAAGGGATTGTGCCGCCAAGGGTGTCTGGTTGAAGCTTTTAGATTGTTTGATGCACTGGAAAAAATTGGTGTGGTTCCTTCTGAAATTACATATGGTACACTGATTGATGCTTTAACGAAAGAAGGAATCTTACAGGATGCCAGGATGCTGTTTGAGAGGATGTTCCTCAAGAACCTTACTCCCAATACTCATATTTACAATTCATTAATTAATGGGTATTGCAAGTCAAGTCTACTTGAGGAAGCTTTAAAGCTTCTCGAGGATTTACAGGTTAGATGCCTTAAGCCAGATGGATTCACAGTTGGTGCTCTGATCAATGGTTATTGCGTGAAAAGCGACATGGAAGGAGCTCTGAAATTCTTTATTGAGTTTAAAAGCGAAGGCTTATTACCAGATTTCCTGGGTTTTATGTTTCTGATTCAGGGTCTTTGTGCCAAAGGAAGGATGGAAGAGTCTCGGAGCATTTTAAGGGAGATGCTTCAGGCTGAATCTGTCATTGATCTCCTCAGAAGAGTTGATAGTGAAGTTGAATCAGAGTCCTTAGGAAGTTTCCTCACCATTCTGTGTGAGCGAGGAAGTATTCAAGAGGCTGTTGATGTTCTCGATGAAGTTGGATCCATGTTTTTCTCTTCTGGGAGGAGCTCCAGTGCTTACAATGGATTGAATCCACATGATATGAAAGCAAATACTGAATTTGGGCCGTCATTCTGCCGTGCAGCCAATTTGCATGCTCAGTCTGACGATCTAGAAAGCAAAACATGTAACTGGCAAGGATTTGATTCTTATTATGCTCTTATTTATTCACTGTGTTCAAAAGGGGAGCACTCAAAGGCAAATAGACTGGCGAAAAAGCTCTTGCATTTTGGGTAGAGGTTTGTTGCAAAAGCTTCTAATACTTGCTTCGAAGACCAAGGAGGATCTCCTTTTCTCTTCATTGCAGGGAAGTAGCCATACACGCACATCTGTAGGTATGTTCATTTTTATATTTCTTTCTAATTGTTAAAATATTGTATTAAGCTATTTTAGGATATAGTTTGAACATATGGGCATTCAGGTGGTACAGAAATTATAAGAAGTTAGCTTCTTGCCACTGTTATTTCTCTTCCTGACTTGTGGAAGAGATTACGAAAATTAATTTGCATGTTGTAGGAAACTTATAAATCTAAGAAGCATTGAACAAGGATACAACATGACCAAGCCTCGTGGACACATCATTTTTTTCATAATAGGATATGATAATCACGCAACACAGTTATGATCAAATGATCTCGTATGTATATGGGAGTGTACATATGCTTATGCTTTTTCACCCGCGTCCTTATGGATATGTACATTTTGTAATGCCCAAATTTCTATAAACCCCTGGAGAGTTACCAAAAGTCATTTCTTGACATCAATATTACGGAAGTGATAGGAAAATTTTATAATTTGAAATAAACAATCTAATGTGAACAAGGCATGGTTTATATATTAAAAATGCTTTCAATTACTTCAAATCTGAATAATTTCTTTTGAAAAATCATGCTATTTGATTTTTAGCCTAACACGTACCATGGGATAAAGTGACTTAAAATATTTGAATTTTGACTGGTTGATTCTTTCATGTACAAACAAAAATCTCAGTGAGCAACACTTCAGGTCAGGTTTGTGGTTTGGCTTTGAGACTTATTGTGAGATGGCTGGTCTATTTGAATTGGTTTCGCGCTTACAAAAACAGGACGTATGTGAGAAACTGGCAGATGACCTGATCATGCAATCAGCCTTGTATTTTCTCTAAAGATGCACATTTGTCTTTCTTTTTTCGAAGTGAAGACCTTTATATATGGACATTCTGTCTGATGTTGCTACTTATCAACATGGTCAAAATTTGCTCATATAAACAGGCTTAGTGATTCTGTTTCTTACATTTGAATGAATATCAATTCTGACATTTTTTTTTTCCATTTTGCACTTGCAGGTTCACCATGCTATGATCATAGCCATATGGTTTGTAGATTCCATCGGATTAAATATGTTTTGAGATTTATTCAGCAAACAATGAACAAGGTACTTTTCTGAAAATAGCTCTTTATAGGCACTGTACAGTGATTGTGGAGGTAAAATATGAAAAGATATTAATTAGATAGATTTTTTATAATAGCAGCACTACAAGGACTTGTTTGGTAAGTTGGATTGAATAAACTAGACGGGATAAAGGAAGAAAGTTGTTTGATACTTTCTGAGGTTGTCATGTCCAATCTAATATACCGAATATGTTTCATAATATGCGTATGTTACACATTTTGTATAAATTGATAATTAGTTTTTGTCTTAAATGAACCTCTGTTAAAAATGTGTAGTTTCCCTTGACATTGTAATCCTCAGAGTAACTAATAAAATTATCGAATTTAGGTTTTGAAGGGTTTTATATAAATCTAAAATCTTTAAAATTGAATAGGGATTGGCATTCTAAGTCTCAAACTATTAAAGATTTAGACTTTATTAAGAGCAAGGATTTATACAACTTACCAAAAGACCGAAGGATTAACAACTCAACTCTTTTCAGAATATAATTCTTATATAAAATTTAGCCAATTCTTCAGATTATTTATATCGTTCGGATTTGGATATTGGGACCCTTTTCTGTCTTACATATAGCCACTAAATCCATGGAAAAGATATATTTGTTCCCTGCCTGCCGCCCCCTCTAAAAGAAAAGAAAAAGATTTAACACTTTCAGAAAATAAGACATAATATGAAAACACTGGCGTGTTTGGTTAACTAAACTTGACAATATTAAAGGAGAAAATAGAAACAAAATAATCATTTATAATGTCTAGTACTGCATCCAAATACATGCGTTTCTAAAGTTTTGGTTAAAAGGTAACAGAAACAGTAGTATGGTGCATATCTGAAAATGTATACATACATTTTCTTCATTTCAAAAGTAAAATACCGTTCTTATTCATAGATTGAGTTTGTTTTGATTCTTACCCTTATAGAGACAGTGATATTAGCTCATTCAGAAAGACCACGAAGATATTTATGCAACAGACTCGGATTTTTCTTGAATTTTGGAACTTTTTTGAGGGCTTCAACATACTCGGGTGATAATCTGCCAGTTATTTTGTAAACAAGGGCAATTGAACGCAAAAGGTCTCTACACTGAAGATTCTTCATCTTTCGTTGATCCTCTAGGGGAGGATTGAAGATGAGCATTACACAAGATGCGATGGAAGGTTGTGTTGTTTCATCTCGACCAGCAGGTGGGATGGCTGAGGAAGGTCGTGTTCTTTCATCTCGACCAGCAGGTGGGATGGCTGCATCTCGACCAGTGGGTGGGATGGCTGAGGAAGAAGATAGGAGTATTGCAGCCGTAATGAAAGTGATAATGTCCATCAGTTCTGTATTCTTGGTGTATGCTGCCATTCTTGGCTTATCTTGTTGCCTTAAAAACTCCAGTTTTGCATTCAATTGAATTAAAAACTTCAGTTTCGCATTCAAATTGACTTAAAAACTTCAGTTTCGTATTTATTGTGCTTTAAAGATGTAAGTCGTGTGTAAGTCGTGCGTATTTATTGTGAATTAAAGATGTAATATAACTCCTTAAATACTATTTAGTTCCATTCAATAATCCTCTGTACCAAACATTTATTAATGTCATGAACGTGTAAAGCTTTTTTACAAATACTATAATTCGACTATCAGGAATTCTACTCGAATGAAAAGAAAAAGGGAATTAGTTTTAAAAATGAAAAAAATAAATTATTTGTCCCAAGTCCATATTTGCAACTTCTACAAAGATATATCTATACAGTGCTGCAGTAAGTCCCCAGACTTTATTCTTTTTCATTTTTTTTTCGTGTATAAACTTAAACAGCCACAAAATCAAAAGGGGAAATTACACAAAATCATCGTCATCAACACTGGCAGCAGCGTTCTTTATCTTCAGCTCGGTTTGGAGTAACCTCCAATGTTTCTTCCAATTGCATTAGTACTAAAAGAGAGGTCATATTGGGGAGCGCTCAATCCTACAACAGCAGAAGAAGATACACGAGAAATGGCGATGACGGGTCGAATGCAACTCTTGAATCGACCAAAGAATCAACACTGAAGCTATAACTCCACTCATACAGATGTATAGTTGGAGAAAAGGGCCATCAAATTATTAAGAGTTTCGGGCAAGAATTTCCTTGCAAACAAGTAACACGGACGTTGATTTCCATTCCACAAGCAAGGTTTAATCTGAATTTCCTTCTGCAGCACAAAATGAACAAGTTTCAGAATCCCGATATACCATAACTTAAAACGAAGAATAGTTTTTCATCAATGACACTAACCCTTTCATCGCTTGTAACATGCACACTATCTACAATAGACTGCAAAAAACAATTGAAAAGAAGTGTTAGCTCTGCTTCATTAGTCAACTCACAAATAAAGTACCATTTTGTTCTCTGCAAGTCTACATATTTAGGCAACAATACCAGATCAAGATTCATTGGGAGAAATAATTTTCGATGATATAATTAACTATAAGATAATTTGAGATTGTTTATCGAAAATTATACTATAAAGTATCATTTTGCTCTCTGCAAGTCTACATATTGAGGCCATAATACCAGAACAAGATTCATTCAAACCAATATTTTCGATGATATAGTTGACTATAAGATAATTTGAGACCTTATATCTAAAAATATACTCTTTAACTCTCAGATCAGGGGCAAAAAGTGGAAGCTATAAATGCGAATGATATAAAGTTCAGGAAGAGTGGAGACATACTGAAATATTTCTCATTAGCTCAAAGGAAACATCCTGTGACCGATATGCTTTTGGATGCCACTTCCCTTCAGACCAATCAACATGTGTGACGGACCAATTTGCAATTCCAGCCGGATCAAGAATCTGAAACAAGGAAAAGCTATTCCCTTTAAATTATCCGAGATGCGTATGTCCTAAATTATACAATAAAAACGTAGATATAAACAATCCTCACATTGAAAAATGTTGGCAAATAGTGTTCATCAGAATAGCAGTTGCGTCCATATTCCATGCCTGGCTGTTTAATCAAAAGATACAGATGTCAACAGTGGTTCAATGAGATGGGGCATTAATTTAATATGTCAGCCAAATTTTAAAACATAGATTTTTATTCAGAGCCATATACATGTCTAACAAAATAAATAAAGATAACCTGAGGCACATGGAATCCTCCTAAGGTGGAGTTTTGGTGTTCGACACTCAGTCCACACCATGACACACATCTCATAGGCTACATGGTGTGTCCTATTTTTCATACATTTTTAATTTTCTGACATGCGAGGGACACTTTCTTGACACTTCTCAAGCACTTATCTGACATTTTTTTTTTATTATTTTAATTTCTGACATGGGAGGGAGATGTCCTGAACAAGTCAAGGACTTGGTAAAATAAATAACGATTCCTCTAGTTCAAAAAATTCCAACCTCAAAATTCGAAACCAAAGCTAAAAATGGTATTAATTTATAAAAAATGGAAAATCATAAAAGTAAAGATTTAGTCCAATTTGGTGGGGATTCGAATCCCTGACTTTTCCCTTAAGAACGACTTAAGTTGAATTCCGGAATTATTCTTAAGGGAAAGGTCAAGGATTCGAATCTTGGGGACGCGATAGAAATCCATGAATAAGATGAACTCAAGCTATCCCAAAGAGGACAATACGTAAGTTAACGGTTTGAGAATAGATGCCGGGTTTAAAGAAATGAAAGAAAAATAGATACATAATGAAAAACACATTTTATTTTAAAGTCATTCATATACATATCATAAGCACGCATCATATGCATGAAGTTTGCTTACTGAGCGTTAGCTCATCCCACGTTATCCCTCTCCATTTTCAGATGATTCATCCAAGTCAAAGTCAACAATTAATTTAACCACATTTCTTAGGATCCACAATACATTTCGTTAACTTTTATCAAAATCCACTAAAAATCTGATTTTTATCTTCACCAAACAGGGCTTAATATATTTATGTATAGTAACATTAGGTGCGCCTTCAGTTGAGGAGAGCAGTTCATAATTTTTAATCAATCTGTCTAGTCCTACTTTCAGGAAACCGATATGTTGTCATGTCCATGTACGTGCCCGTGTCCCAAGTCCATGTGCTAATATGCTTTATAGAAAAATAGATTAATCACGGACAAGTGAAATATCATGTTTTTTATCATCTAAAGTCACCTTCACCTCCTCCCTCTAGCCCTACTCTGTCCATCCATTTGCAACAATAACCTCAAACTCTAGTAAATAAAATAGTAATCAACTTGATCTGTTGTATAGAAATATTTCACATCCATTAGACAACACTGAAAGCAGAATGATATGGCCCTTTTTACTGAATTCTTTGTTGTCTTAACCATGTTTCCAACTTTTGTTCACTTATAAAACAGTTTGCTGAGATATTTCCGATGCACGTTCCATAATACTGAGAATAGTTGGTACCTTATAAGCCTACCATTTTGAGTCCCATATAATCATCCATCAGATGATGTACGAAATGGTCACTGACTCTGTGTTGATGGTCAATTGAAGTATTGTACATTTGACGCTAAATGCAGTATTGCTTTAGCTCACATGGTTTATAGAAAGGTTATTCTTAGGACATGATTAGTCTAGGTCAATACTATTCAAAGAAATATTCTAACCAGTGCTTGAGAAAGAATCAAATTGTCCAAAAATAACTGAAATTTAAATTTAATAGAACTATATGAAGAATAAGCAAATTACAGCGCCAGAAAGAAAAATATAATAAGACAAATTGTGATCACCTTGCAATAAATCCTAAATTTCGTATAGTAGAGATTGTCTGCCATGATTATAGTAGCATGCTGCCGCTTCATTGTGAACCACTGCAATGTCCAGAAAGAAACAAATCAAAACAAGAGAATCTAAACATGCTGAAACTGAGCAAGCTACAGTTAGGTTAATTAGAACCCAAAATGTTTAGAACCCAAAATGTCAACCCTGACAACATTGCAGATGTGTACCAAAATATAATCCATGGCCAACTTGTAAATTCAAACCCGTGGGAGTATAATCAAATTAATTCATTCTTTTTCCCCAGAAAGGTTATAGAATTGTCCATGCTCATACGTCATTTGAGAATCCAACAAAACGAGATTGTGCATATCTTTTTCTTTTTATTCTCCGTGTAAGATAAAGTTGACAATCGCAATCTCATTTATGGAAATAAAAGGTCGATTAGTAAGTAATAAACAATATTAGCTTCTTCCCTTTATTATTAACCATTTTTCATTTGAAAACAATAGAAATGATCTCTATAGACAGACACTTCATTATCATTTTTATTTTCTTAATTGATAAAATATTTCAATAAGAAAAATTAATAATAAGTATAAAACTAAATTTATACTATAGGCGTGTTCGGTAGAGATTAAAAGCCAATTAGAATTGAAAATATAGCCTTTATTGAGTCTCACTCTTCTAATAAAAGTCAACAATAATGGCTAGTTTTTCAATTTTAATCCGATTTTAATCTCTACCAAACACACTCTATATAAATAAAGAATTTTAAAGAATTTAATCAATGGGTCGACATGGCGTGTCAGTATTTTTTGAAAAATCGCGTGTAGACGTATTCGACACGTGTCATGTCGGACACATGTGTACGTATTGGTGCATCATAGGAAATGATAGTCAATCTTTGCATTTTTCACAACCAATGTACTGTATCAAAATATAATACCACACCTGCGCTCCCTTTCGAAAGTCTTCCTTCTCAACTTCGGGTAACATATGCTCAGAATACCGTCCATTTCCATGAGGACCAGGATCCTCAAAGCTGCAAATACAGGATTGGCAATTATTTCACATACTTGTATTTAAATGAAGGTGACTAAAACCACCATAATCTTAATGAACTAACATATTGAACCTTTGAAATTTGATTTTGTTTATAAGATCAATCAAAATAGAAAAGGCAAATATCACGGATTATATTTTCATTTATCTTCATTTAGTACCAGCTTATTGTTTTTGGAGTTTCTATGCTCTTTTTTCAAGTATAAAATTATGAGAGTTTTAATAATTCTCAAATTTATTGTTTTCCTAGGGTACATAATTTTATAAGAAAACTGCATATGTTCGAATAGAAGTTTTCGGTTTTCATTTTTTAAAATTATATGATGTGTTGAATCTATGTCAGTTTAATGGTCAGCACTGAATAGGATATAATATTGATCCAGACATATGTTTTCGTGCGCCTATTTACTTAAAAGTATAGTTAGTAAAGTGTAAAGCGTAGCCAAATGAGACCCCAATCTATTGCCACTGACAAGGAAATAATGGCATTCCAGAAATAACAGGTTTACCTGTCTACATAGCTAACATTTGTGTCCAAGAGATAACTGTAGACGTAGTCAAAATTACGAAGTGGTATGCAACTGCAGTTCATGAAAAATGCTTAATCAGAAAGCAACTAGGTAAATGAGTTCCCAAAATTGAAGGGAAAAAGGACACAACAATGGCATTATCATTTAGTCACCTGTCAGAAAGTAGTACAAAATGCTGGTTATCAGGATCTTTGAGTGCATTTGCTAAAAGACGTTTTTCTGCATCTACCATCGATATTGTCCCCCATACAACCTACAAAAATGAATTAATACAAATGTTCAGCTAAAGGCAATCTCAGGTCTACCAGCACAAGAGTTTCCACCTGGTCCAGAATATTAAAACAAATAAAAATCACAAACATAAGGCGTATAAATATCCAAGGGAAGCACAGCCACTAATTGCACGATGTAACAAGATCTAAGAAAATTAGTTTGTGGAAGGATCATTAGCTTCTCCTATCTAAACAAACGCAACTCTAAGTTAAAAGTAGCATTAATGGTTTGTTCTACATATAAGATTGTCTACACTGAATTCAGGATCGAAAAAATATATCAAGTCAAAATATGTTCCTGAGACTTCTTTCAATTTCATAAATCTAACAAGTCTCCCAAGCATTACATTCAGCCTATGAAGTTCCTTGGATGCACTGCAACCAAATATAGCACTGACGTCTCAGCCACAGATGATAGAACTTAACCAATCCCATACCCTTCTAATAAATCTACCACAATGATAAGAATAGCCCCCTATTCCAGGAAGGTTTTCCAATATCCTAAGCATGTTTTTCCACGAACTGATTCTTCATCAATGACTTCAGCATTGAACGTAGACACAATCCTTAAAAAGGGAAAGAAGATTCCACAGAGCCCAAGGCACTTTATCGTGTGGCACTACAATTGATTTTAAACTTCAGCATATAATGTGGCAAAGGAAAAAATATGACATCCTCTTGGAAAATGAATGACATATGGTTCCTTTTTATTTTGATAGATAATCAAAAAATTTTATTAATCAAAGAAGAATACACAGGAAGTGTATTGTCAGTTTAAACAAGAAAGAAAATATATGAAGTTTGGCAGCCTCTCTATAGGATTGCAAGTCGCTGAATTGAACCAAGTATACAAAGTCAGATAAAATAATACTCTAATTTGCGATGTGGCCCGTATTTGGTCTTCAAAGATTAGGCAGCCCCTCTATAGGATTACTAGTCGCTGCATTAAACAAAGTATACAAAGTCAGATAAAATAATTCTCCAAATTGCCCTGTGGAACATATTTGGTCTTCAAAGCATTGGTTGTTCCTTTCCCTTCACACACACCATACAATGCATTCTGGGATAAGAGTCTATACTAGCTTGCTATCCTTATTTTGAAGTTTTCTCCTTTATGCCCACAACACGTCCTCTATATATCTAGGCAGCACCTAATCTATAAGTTGAGAAGCCAGAATACTATTCCACAACCAATAGACACCATCACAGTGAATGAACAAGTGGTCATACTTCTCCCCCATCACTCCTACACATGTAGCACCACTTGGTAACATAAAAGCCTTTTTTTCGGAGATTATTCATCGTTAATGCATGTCCCCTTACAACCGTCCACAGTAAAAATGCTACCTGTGGGGGCAATTTGCAATGCCACACCATCATCCAAGGGAATGAACTCTCCACAGGTCTCAAGAGAGGTCTAAAATAAGAACGAACTGAAAAAATACCATTCCGTGCCAGCCTCCATCGGCTACGATCATCCTCTCCTACCTGAATTTGCACCTCATACAAATCCGTTAGAAACAATGCATAGTCATTCAATTCTCAATCCTGCAAACCCCTCTGAAAAGTGATATTCCAACTGGAACTCCCATTGTGGATGGCTAAAACGTCATTCACCATAGCAGAAGGCATCATAGAAATGCGATGCAAGGAAGGAAACCCCAACTTTAGCGGTATATCTCCACACCAACAATCATCCCAAAATCTGATATTATTACCATTCCCCACCACA
>CAIGRB010058021.1:0-12171 GCA_903798255.1 Fraxinus quadrangulata
TAAAATGAGTGTCAAACAAGGGCAAGCCTTTGTTTGGTTATTATTATTTTTAAAATACATTTTTCTCAATCTTATTTTTAATCACACATATTTCAATAAAATAATATTATACACAAATCTAAATTTTTTTCTTTAATTCTTAACCACATATTCTTTATCGAAATACTATTTCAAAATATATTTTGAGTTCCAAAATAGGGCTTAAACATACTCTAAGTATGACTCATCTCAAATTAAGGTTTATTATTTCAAAAATCAAATATTAATTAAAGTCTATTTATGAAATAATTAATTAAATATATTATGACCACAATTACGTTTTTATAGATTACAATTTATTTCTCGATCACATATTATTAAATTAATTGATTACAAATTATTATGTGCATACAAAGATTATTGAAGTAAATGGCAAACCCGATCAAACCATTACAAAGCCTAGAGAAGAGTATAACGAAGATGATAAAGGAAAATTATCTTTAAATGTTATAGCAAAAAATCTACTCTATTGTGCCCTAAATAGAAATGAATTTAATCGTATTAGCACGTACGATTCCGCATATGATTTGGCATGCATTAGGAATTATGCATATTGGCACTAGTAAAGTAAATGAAACCAAAATTAATCTTTTGGTTAATGAATTTGAAAACTTCTTCACGAATCAAGATGAATCTATTGTTGACATGATTACTCGTTTAATCGATAATATTGTTAATGGTTTCAAAGGTTTTGATTGTGAATTTACTAATGGTGAGTCATCAAAGATGTTGATAGAGGATACCAAAAATATCAACTCATATCCATTGAAAGAACTTTATGGAAATTTGATGACTTATGAGCTCAATAACGTCTAAACTAAAGAGAAAACTAGGAAGAGTAAAGGGGAATCAAATTAGCTTCTTAAGCGCCAAATTGCTTTAAAATCAGTAATTGAAGAAGGAACTACAAGTAAAATATGAGTGATGAACAACTCGATGATCTAGTTCTTCTTGTAAAAAAAAATGGAGAGTTTTTCGAATTAATCGAAGATTACAAAAGAAAGAAGAAAATGGTGAAAAAAGAAGCAAGAAAATCATTTGCTATGATTGTGACAAACTCGATCACTAAAGAATTGAGTGCCCAAACAATAAGAGAAGTATCAAGAAAAAAAGGTACTTCAACAAACATATGATGAAAGTGATGATGATGATTGCGATGAAAATGATAGTCAAGAAAAAGTCGTCAACATGTGTTTTATAGCAATTGAAAATGAGGTAAATCATATTGAAAAATATTCATATGATGATATATCTATATCCCATTATGAAATTCTTGAGAAATTTGAAAAGCTTGCCTAATCACTCAATTGTTAAAAAGAAACACTACTTCTTGAAAGATCAAATGAAGAAAATTTTAGAAATTCAAAAGGATCTCAAAAAAGAAAATGTTATTTATGAATCTTTGATTAAAGAAAATTCTTCTTTAAAAGAAAAAGTTGAAGATCTAACTAAAATTATTTACAAATTCACTCAAGGTAAGAAAAATTTTAATTTAATGCTTGATGATCAAAAGTGTGTTTTTGACAAATGAGGAGTTGGATATAGCCCATTCTTGAAGCAAAAAATTATTTATCAAAGCATCAAATTCATTTCTTTCAAACACTACATGTAGTTTTTGCAATAAAAATGGACATATTGCTTATAATTGTCTAATCAAAAGAGGCCAAAGTAAGAACAAGTTGATTCAATAGTCCACTAAAACTAATTACCAATGACCCAAACTTGTATGAGTACCAAAAATCAAAAATTAAATTATTTTTATAGGTATCAAAGAAGATAAAGAGCAAATGATTCTTGGATAGTGGATGGTTAGAGCATATGACCGAAGATAGAATGTTACTATCGAATTTCAAAAAGAAGGATGGAGACAATGTCACATTTGGAGATAATGTAAAAGGAAAATCATTGGAATTGAAAATATTGATAATCATTCTTCTCTTTCAATTAAAAATGTTTTATTAGTAGATAACCTTGTTCGCTATAAAAGTACAAATCGCAAGTGTACGAGTTACATTCAAGTAATAAAATGGACTTTTTAAGTCTGGATTGTCGATCCCTATAGGAAGTATTTTCGATTATACAATTTTAGTCAATTTAGTTTTAACAATAAAAACAAACACACAATAAAATTTGATTTTCAAAAATAAGGAAAATTAATTAAAATTCTACAAAATAAGAAAATATAAACACTTGAAAATTTTGGAGGAAAAATATGGCTGGAATTCATAATTTCGCTTAACCGTCGCCTAATTAATTTTTCCACAAACCAATTAATAAATTACTCATTTACGATGTTAGACTCGATTTTTCAAGTTTAGCTAATTACCTCCCTCGAACAAAATTAAGCCTAATTGATTGGTTTAACCTATTATATATCTATATTGATTAAAATCAAACAACCATATTAAATCTTTGTGAACATAGTTCAATGAGTCACATATGGTTAAGGGTACATTTTTATCCCATACACAAACCTAGAATTTATACTATTTGGTATAAAAAGCACAATCTCTCTTAAACGATGTACAAATCACTAAACAGAATTATTTATTGGCCATATAAATGAAAATGCAATAATAACAATACTAAAAATACAAGAAAAATAAGTAACTTACATTAAAAAATAAATATTAAAATTAATTAAAGCTAGGTCTAGTTTTAACCATAAATCCCAACAAAATACTTAGCCCATATTAAATAAATGATAAAAATGAGAATATTTATAACAATGTATTACAAATATGGTAAAATAATTGATAAAATACAAAATTATAGATAAAATCCTTTTTTGAAGCTTTGCTTTGACTTCTTCAAATATTTCTCCAAACCCTTGAATGTATTCTTCTCATACTCTTGGTTTGTTTTTCCAAAATATCAAGAAAATGAAAAGGAAAAGAAAAGGAAGGGAAAAAGAAATGAAAAGAAAACTCAAGGAAAGAAGACTAGAGGATGAAAAATTAGGAAAAATGGGCTCAATTTGGCTTATAAAAGCCCTAGAAACGTGTCTTGCAAATTACCCAAAACGTTCCCAAAATCTGGCAAAAATAGCAAAAACGACCTCACCAGGAAAGCAGCATGCGCAAGCATTGAGCTTTGCTCACGGGGTTAGTTTTAAAGCCTCCCATGAGTGCAAATCTTTTCTCCTTTCATATCATCCATCTTAGTCCTCCATTATTTGCATGCATGGTCCCTTTAACTTTGATCTTGTACAGTCGGTCCTCAAATTTTGACTTTCATTTCAATCATGCCATCCAAAAATTGCATCCAAGGTCCTTTAACATTCTGCACTTGTGTATTTTGGTCCCCAAATTCACAATTTTGCACAATTTTGATCATTTTCTCCTCTTTTTGCGTTGTTCTATTTCCTTGGATGATTTTTACCTACAAAAGCAATTATATAATCATGAGTAGAAATTCGCTCATTTAATCAATATTTAAGCTCATTTAAGCTATTAAATAAATGTGCAAAAACACAATTATCAATACCCAAAAACTTAAGTTTTTGCTCTTCCTGAACATGATTATCTACAACACAATCAAGCACATGTGATAATAATCAACACATTAGATAGCTTGTTAAAATTATCAATGAGTGTAAAATTGTGTAATTGGTTCACAAATATGCACCAAATAATGCTACTACAAAAATTTAAGCTTATCCAATGTTCGATTTGTGTATGTGTGCGCATAGTCATTTTCATTCATCATCTAAATTAGGAAAGAAGTTTTCAAGACGGAAAAATGTTGAGAAATATTTTAATTTAATTCATACAAATGTTTAGGGCAAATCTCCTTTTCCTCTTCTCATTCTCCTCATAAATATTTTATTTAGTTCATTGATGATTATAGTCGCACATATGGATTTATTTTCTACATTATAAATTTGATGTTTTTGATGTATTCTAGTGTTTTCTTGCATACATTAAAAATCAATTTTCCGCTTCCATTAAAATCTTAAGTTCTGACTCCGATGGTGAATATATGAGTCGTATAAATTTAAATATTTTTTCCAGGGGACATAATAAATCAAAAATCTTGTCATACCACTCAACAAAATGGTACAACTGAACGAAAAAAATCATCATCTCTTAGATGGTATACCACTCAACTTTGCTTTTGACGGTGAATATGAGTCTTATAAATTTAAATATTTTCGTTTGTATAAGAAGCGTCGGGACTGTTCTCATTTACAGGTTTTGGTTGTCTCTGCTATGCTCACTTACAATCAGCAGATGGAAATAAGTTTAACTGCACAATCTGTCGGATGTGCATTTCTTGGGCATGCTTCTAATCTCAAAGGATTACTTTGTTATGATCCTATTGTAAGTTGAAAATATATGTAGTTTTCAACGTACATCTATTTCCACTTCTCCCTCTTCATATCCTTATCTTCCTACCTTGATGATAATGTTTCTAATGTAACAAGGTTTGATTCTGGGATAGCTTGTCCACAAAGAGAGACAACTAACAGTTAAGAAATTGAAGGTTCCTCTCCAAAAACTTTTCCTTCCCCTGATCCAAGTGCTCATTTACTCGAGACACCTAATGTGACAGCTTCACTTCCTTTATGGAGATCTACTAGGTCTAGTAAACCAACTGATCAGGTATCTCTCATGACCACTTTGCTGTCCATAAATTTTTGCATTGTCAGAATGCTATGAACAAAGTATTGGAGGCTTTAACAAATAATCATACTCGGAAAATTGTCTCTTTGTCCAACTGGGTGTAAGACAATCAGTTATAGGTGGGTTTACTCAATTAAACAGAAGCCCGATGGCACATTAGATCATTAAAAAAAGCATGCTTGTTGCTCTTGGAAATTTGCTAGATATGGGGTCAATTATCATGAAGCATCCAGCGGAGAAAATGACTACTGTTCGTACTTCATTGGCCATTGCATATCTCAAAAAAGGCCTCTTTTCCAAATGGATGTAAAAAATGCTTTCTTGCATGGAGATCTTCATGAAGAGGTCTATATGAAGCTCTCATCAGGAGAAGACTCATTCTGAAAATTATGTATGTTGTCTTCTCCGCTCTCTTTATGGACTTAAACAAGTGCCTCGGGCATGGTTAATGGTTTGAAAAATAAGTCTTTTAACTTTTAAAACAATTGGATTTTATGTTAGAGCCTGGGATTAAGTTCTTTTACTTATGGCTTCCAAATATTTTGATCCGAAGTTTCATAAAAATTTTCGTTCAATGTTTCCAAATTTAAATTAACAAACAAAAAGCTAGTTGTTGTTGTTGTTGTTTTTTATTTTTTATTTTTTATTTTATTTATTTTTTTGAGTTTCTAGAATGTTTTGAAACGTTTCTGAAACAGAAACACTAGCATTCTAGATATATTTACAAACTAATAAATATGACTGCAATTAATGTGAGCTTCCACACACTGCAGCATCATCTTTAGTGGAATATTAATCTTGCTGATTAATCCTTGGAGTATCATTAATGGAATATTAATCATGATGATTCATCCTTGGAGTATCATTAATGGAATTTCAATCCTGCCGATTCATCCTCGGAGTCAAAACCAAGACAACATTGAGAACCTGTCAAATGCCAGTAATTGTATTAATAGGCTCTTGTTCAATTCTCTTGCATAATTCTCTTGTTTTTTTAGTCAATAGACGCTTTAAAATGAAGACAAAATATTTGCTTCTACCATTTCTTCTCCTTTCAATCTTAGCAAATTCTCTGTTTTGCGAGGCAGAAGAAGCACCAGATTCAGATTCGGTGCTCGACACTTCTGGAAAACAGCTCCGCACGAGATTTACCTACTACATTTTGCCAGTCAGCCACGGGAGTGGAGGAGGACTTGAACTAACGAACACCAACAACACGACATGTCCACTCGACGTTGTCCAATCCAGTGATGATACCCCCGGCATTCCTGCATCATTTTTCCCGTTTAATTTCAATAAAGATGTTGTTCGAGTCTTTACTGATTTGAACATCATGTTCCCAAACAGGTACACGTCCTGTCCAGAATCACCTGTTTGGAAACTCGATCACTACTCTCCTACTGATCCATTGGACAGGGAATACTTCATCACGACTGGCGGAGTTGTAGGAAATCCCGCACCTGAGACGCTGAGGAACTGGTTCAAGATTCAAAAATTTGGAGATGGCTACAAGCTCGTGCATTGTCCAAGTGTATGCAGTTTTTGTGATATTGTCTGTAAAGATGTTGGAATTACTGTTCAAAATGGAAAGAGACGCTTGGCTCTAACTGATGTTCCATTTAATGTTGTGTTTAAGAGGGCATAAAAATGTCTCCATTCAATTACATGCATATGCATGCTTGTCTTGTTCAGTAATTTGTCAAGACTCTTCATAAGGATGCTCTTCTTCTCTAGTTTTATATCCAGACATCATGGTTTTATGGGATCCACAAATGGCATTAAATTATGCTCTTTCACAAGGTTTTAGCGTTCTCAATATACTATTGTGGTTTTCAGATATGATAGTTAATGAGCTTTTTTTCAAGTGTATGTAATTTCATGTAGATCGTTGGTTAGATAGCATATAGACTCTTTGATTTCAAGTGCATACACGTGTATAATACCCCTTCCTATGAGTAAGCAAGAGACTTTTGGGATCTCTACTCATGGTATAAACACACACAAAATAAAATAAAATAAAAATGAAGAAGCTGAATGGGGATTCCCAAGATTTCAAAATCATCCTGTTTCCTCAAATTTACTTTTACGTACTCTTAATTGCTTTTGTTATTACACTTAGGGTCCGTTTGATATACAAACGTTGAAAATAAAAGTCCACCAAACTCATAGAAATTCGTTTTCTATGAAAACAAAGAAAATGCAGCTTAAAATGGTTGTACCTTGGAATTCGATTTCCATTTCCACGTTGTCAAACGGCCAAAGTGGAATTCGTTTTCTTTGAATGTGACATTTTTCATGAAATTCGTTGCAATCAAATAGATTCTTAATAATAAAAAAATCCATCAATTTGTATGTGTGTGACTTTCGAATTGAGCAACTTTTATTTCATTTAATTACAAATAACAAATAAATCAATCCTCTTGGGATTTGATATTCTATTCAAATATTCAATTTATTACTTTCTTCGACACTGTGTACTTGCGTGAGAGTCAAATAGGTAGCAATATATGCCCCATACAATCAGCTTTTGATCAAGTTAAATGAAGAACTCTATTAAAAAATTGAAAACAACAGTTAAAGTTGTATGGTTTCTTTTGATAGAATGGGATTCTAAAGTAATGAGAAAACAATTGGCTATATCGATTTCGACGTGCAGATCATCGTTTTAATTCTAATGGGTTGCATATATAAAATTTAATACATAGTTCAAAGTAGTGCTAAATTTATTCAAGCTAGTATTTATTATTGATTCAAAAACTGCTAAAGAAATTTGCATGAACTTTCCTACCATTCCAAACCAAGAAAACACAGAATTCTGTCAAAGATAAGCAATACTAGCAAACCATTCGACTAGTGGATTTGCCTATAAATAGGCAAATCATTCTTCAAGTCTCTTGCATAATCTTCTTGTTCAGTACTCATTCAAGAAATTACAGCTTTAATATGAAGATGAATTCACTATCAATTCCGTTTTTTCTCCTTTCCATTTTAGTAAATTCTCTATTTTGTGAGGCAACGGCATCACCTGAGCCGGTCCTAGACACCTTGGGGAAACTGGTCCGGGCAGATTCTGACTACTACATTTTGCCTGCCAGCCACCGGGGCAGTGGTGGACTCGACCTGATCGACAGCAACAACATGACCTGCCCACTCCACGTTGTAAAAAGGGGTGATGACAACCCTGGCATTCCTGTGCAATTTTTCCCAGTAAATCTCAAAAAAGGCGTTGTCCGTGTCTCTACTGATTTGAACATCATGTTCAAAGACACGTGGTCAGACAAATACGAGAAGTGTCCCGAATCATACATTTGGAAGCTTGATCACTACCATCCATATGATCCATTGAAAAAAGAGTACTTCATTATGACTGGTGGAGTTGTAGGAAACCCTGGGCCTGAGACGCTAGGAAACTGGTTCAAGATTCAGAAAATTGGACGTGCCGGTGGCTACAAGCTCGTGCATTGTCCCAGTGTGTGCCCATATTGTGATGTTGTCTGTAAAGATGTTGGAATTTATTACCAGAATGGGCACACGCTCTTGGCTCTAAGCGATATTCCAGTCAAGGTCATGTTTAAGAAGGCATAAAGGAGTCTCCAAGGACGGAGCAAAGAAGTGTATGTATGCTTTATCTTCATTATGAATATAAAACATGCCACATATGGCGTGGTTTATGTGTGCGACTATGTAATAACTATGTAATTTCAATAACGTGTGATATACATGCTCGTCTTTTTCAGTAAAGTTGTATACGTAAGACTCGTTTTCACAAGACCATTTACTGGATGCTCTAATTTTTTGGAGGTATAAAACATGATGTGTATGAAAAACCAATAGGAATTGACATAACAATTTTCAGGGGGACATAAAGCTAACCCTCCAATATGTGTACATTAGAGAAGAAAATGCAAGACCAATGTCTTCTGAGACAACAATTAGTAACTGGCATGTGAGAATCCACACAACACAGCTGCATCATTAGTGGAATATTAATTCTTGTTGATTCATCATTTGACCAGTCGAAATTGTCTAATAAATAGGCAAATTCTCTTCAACTCCCTAGCATAATTGTCTTGTTTATTTATTCGATAGCAGCTTTAAAATGATGGCAAAATCTTGTATCTTCCATTTTTCATCCTTTCCGTCTTAGTAAATTCTCTGTTTTGGGACGCAGCAGAAGCACCAGATCCAGATCCAGTGCGCGACACCTCTGGACAATTGCTCAGCACGATAAATACCTGCTACATTTTGCCGGTCAGCCCCTGGAGCGATGGAGGACTTGAACTAACCAAAACCAAAAACATGACCCGTCCACTTGATGTTGTCCAAACCTGGAATGATAACTCTCGGCATTCCAGTATATCTCAATAAAGGTGTTATCCGAATCACCTCTTTGGAAACTCTATCACTACAATATGTGAAGTAATTCGAAACATACTTTAACATGAATTTCAGGTCAAATTTCTTATTTAAAATGATGAGTTCCAATATCCTTATATGGTCGAATCACCTTTTAATTTCAAAACTCCAAAATTTGCTTTTTCTTTTTCTTCAATGATTCTAATTCCAATCACAATAGATGCGGATTATCATCCACAATCTAAATCCCTAATTTTTGAATTTTATTTATTCTCTACCATCTTTTTCTCTCTCACTGCTAGACAAAAATTGGAGGTTTTATGGGAGTTATGGGAGGTTATGAGAGTTGTATATTTGAATTCTAAATTCAAATCACATCATCCAACCCTTTTAATGCCTTATAGGTCGAGTCACCCCACATGAACGATCTATGACCCATATTTTTCAACATCTCTCACTCGCACACGATAGGTTTGATCCGAATCACAAGGGACGACGAATGTCACATGTTAGATCCTTATCAAGATCTATCTCACAAAAATCATACGATAAATAGATAATGCGATCAACGATTAATATTAGACCTCACGATACTATAAACTTGTTAGGGATATATAGTAACTCAACTAAAAGAATATTATATCTCGTTATTCCCCAAACTTATTTTCCGACATTAATTCAAGTATTTTCTATCCCTCAAACATTTATGGAATATAACTTAAACCCCACATTTTATCATCGTATTCAAAATTGTGTTCTATTCCCTAAATGGTTAAGCACAATTGTCCGTCCAGTGAGTTCAAATATAAATGTTAGTCGAAATAATTTTCCTTTCCTACTCGAATCCTTCAACTTTAAACAACTGCTTTTCTAGACATGTCTCATCAAACCGAATCAATTATAATTATTGAAAACTTCAGTAATACCGAAATAAAATCTCAAGCAATAGTCAAAAGTCATAAGGATATATATGAGGTTATATAAACCTCAAAATCTCACACAATGAAGAAGTAGGGATCCATTCACTTATTTATACAATATTGGTCATAAATGCATATGTGGTAAGATACATGTGCTAATGTGTTTTCTCTATTTCACAGTGCGTATGTTATATTCTTTATAAACAAAAAATATCATACAGATCCTAGTTCAGGTATTCTACGATACCTAATTTGAGTTCTCTTTATATTTATTCATCTAGACAATCTCCAATCGAGAACTCGATCGGCTACGTAACAGTTCTAATGGATAGGAAAATCCATATCGATTACTTATTATAATTTCATCTTGATATCTCATCAAGACGACTAGATCATGTACACAACATGATCACTATGTCTCATCTCTCAACACTCCAAAATTTAAGAGACAATTGCTCGTGCGAATGAGCCAATCTGAACATGTTCGACATACTTTATATGTGCATGCAAAATATTATCATGCAATCTCAACAATAGATTACACATGAACACAAAATTGTTCATATATGGGCACATAAAAATCAATCAAGATTATTCTAATACACTAAGTATAACTTGTTGTAATCTTATCTTAATATCTCATCTCAGCACACTCTAAAATGTCTTAGGCGATTGCTCGTGTAGTGGGCCAATCTCAACATGTTTGACATTCTTTATGTGTGCATGCAAAATATTATCTCGTAATCCCAACAATAAATTACACATGAACTCAAAATTGTTCATCTACAAACACATGAAATATAACAAAGAGTTTTTTGATATACGTATCATATTCTACATAATTTTAGAGATTCGACATTACCAACAAATGTGAAGCCCCGAGAATTTTATAGAATATAATTTAATTATTCTAGGTGCTATATTTTATATTTAAAAAAAAAATTGGGAGATTAAAGTGATCTATGCATTAATTCAATTTTACTTGGGGTCAAATATTTAAATTTTTATAGAGCGATGATAAGTATATCACTATTAGACTCGTTGGAAAGCTCGTATTTAATAATCTATTTTAGATTCGAGAAAAAATTATTTCGATTAAGTGAAACCTAAGTAATTGGAGTTTAAAGAAGTTATCATTAAATATTATTTTATTACCTCTGTTTTTTATTTGTGAAAGTATGGGCAGCCACGTGGTTGTTAGGATTGAGTTAGCATGATGTTTTATTTGACTAGGATAGAAATTTTGGATAAATTGGACTTTCACTTTCCACATGACACTTGTCCTATATTTATCCATTTAAGCAACCGATTTTCTCCATAGAAAAAGCCTAAGAAATCACATATGGGAGAAGTCAGATTTCTCTCACATAGAATATAATTTTCTTCTCATGTTGTCGTGAACTATTTGTCGAACCAATTTAAGTTTATGTTTATATATCCTTTTTCTTTTTTTCTTTTTTCAAATTTCTTCCGCTATGTTCGCTACGTTTTATGTAGAATTTTTCTCAACAAGTTCATGGTTCAAATTTTAGAATTGCACTGAAGATGATGACAAGTTCATAGTTTGAGGTGGAGCTGTGGTGGTGATTGAGTCACGCGAGGGTATAATTGTGGTGATTGAGTTACATGGATTGAATAACGCTAATGTGGAGATGTAGTGATCAAATCACATAGATGGAGAGTTGTAATGTTCCATTCACTCAGAGGAGGGTGCTCTGTTGTAGTCAAAGATTGTGAAGTGACCAAGACGAATTATTTGGCTAGTTATAAGCAATTGAAGATTAAAGTATGAAGAAGTCGAATTGCGAAGTCAGGTTGATGAGTCTTTGAATTTAGTTGTCTACTATAATTGATTGAAGAACTTTGGCATCTAATGAATCAGGGATGCGATGATGTCATTTGTAGAATTTGAATTAAGTGTTATGAATTTACTTAATTATGCGCAGTGAAAAGTAAACAATTTCAATTCCCATACAAGGATCTACATTGTATTTAGATAGAAACTGTGATAGGAATTGTACATTTGATGAATTCTGCAAACTCCTTTGCTGATTCTCGAACTCCAATGATCACGATCTGCAATCCAAACTATCCAATTGTCCAGCCTCCAATGATAATCAACACAGAGAACAAGAATGACAGCTATAGTTTCTTTTCTTGTGCTAGTAAGAATAATGAAAAATCCTTATAATTCTCAAACCTTAGTAGCATATTAATATAAACTCAAGTGG
>CAIGRB010058028.1:0-12537 GCA_903798255.1 Fraxinus quadrangulata
CGAGTGCAAAGGCAAAAGGGAGCTCGACGGGTGGGTATTATGTATCCATTTTCAGTATTTTAGTTTTAATTTTACTTAAAAATAATGTGCATTTATTTTTATTTCAATGATTTACTAAACAAATTAGTCTTTGGTATAGATATTAATGCAAATTTTATTTATCGACATGAGTTGCAAGCTACACTATAGGTTTATATCAGTAAAAAATATTATTTCAATGATAGATTTTATGGTTGAACGGTCTTGGCGACTTGACTCTTACCGCACGTGATTGGTCAAAATGTCTCTTTTAAAAAAAGCAATGTCTCATTGCATAATTTGAATTGTAAATATTCATTATTTGAATGTGAATGAGTTTTAAGAGTGTTACTCATCTTCTATTTATTTCCGCCTCATCGTTATGTAAAGCAGTAGCTTAGTTAATTTCACTAATGTCCACTGAAGTTTGCACGAAATTTCAAATTGGTCGTTAAAGTATTTTTCTTTCTTTGTAAGTCACTTAAGTTATTAATGGTTTCATAATTGATCACTCATTTACCTAAAATTAAGATGTGAAATTAGTACCTCGGTTTTCTTAGGATGGAAAATATTCTATGCTTCGATCTTCAATTCAAAACTTGGGTTCTACAATAAGTTATCCCAGTAAAAGATCAAAATTTGAGATAGAAGGTTTATGGCTGATGAAAATTTTGGCAATGGCAAGAACAAGATAGAACTAACTTCCAAATGGATAATTAGGCTGGCCAATTTGACATTTTCTCCGTAGAATATGTTAATTATTTTGAGCTGAAAATGATGCCTTGCAAAGTATACAAAGAAAATCCTGTCAATGCATTGCCGGCTAAATCTCTGGCGTTCTGTATATTGCCTAGATTCTAGAAGATGAATTAAATTAATATTAGGCTAATTTTTCCAGGTTCCTTGTCATAATAAAATATACAAGTAATAGTACAGATATGAATCTCTGGAAATGGTCCTGGTCAGCAATCAACCTGTGTACAGTCTACCTTCGTCAGAGTGATTGAAAAATTCAATTCTATAGGATCTGAAGGTATTTTCCAGTATAAAAACTACATTCTGCCAGCAAAAATAAGCAAATCAAGATTGTACAGAACCCTACATCTCGTAAAGCTTGTGATAGTATACAAATGAGGTCCATTCTCGTTATCCTCATCATTGTCGTTGTCGTTGTCATTCTCGTTGCCATGGCAACTGCTGAAAGCAACTCTAGAGGTAGCAATAAAGATTTGTATTGAACATTTGTTGTTACGTCTCATCACCAAAACTCCAATTAAAAATCATACCATAGTTCACGTGAAGATGTAAGTCAAATCTAACTAAATCAAGGATCCAATTGGTCAAAGAAAAGAAGTTAAAGAAATAGCTGATACTCTCTGTCCCAAATCTCTTCACTCTTTTGGCATTTTCACATTATCACAGGAGAATTTTTCTGAATTTCCATTGCAATGTGACCATCAGGAATGTCTCTGACAATCAATTGGCAGGCTCTGTTCATCACACGAACAAAACAGGTAGGTGATGCTTTTCAAAAAAGTTCCCTCATGAAGTCCCATGTGATCTAATATTTTGTATCAAACATGTCCTTTAGTGTCGGTTTTCGTGGTAATTAATTGATGATACTTGTTACTTTGTTGGGTTCATTTTAGGATTTGTTACTACTACCATAATTCGAGATGCAAAAGATTAGGAGTAAATGATGTTGAGTTGCTACATAACATATCTGTCACGGAAGCTAGCACCAAGGATCGTCAAATCAGTGATTTTCGGACTCAATTTCACGTTACCTTTCTTTACCAAACAACTAATCCAAACGACTCCAACCCACAACCAATATATTCATCTCGATTACTCTTCAATCTTATCCACAAAAGACAAAATAACGGTGATGATTTGTAGGTACAAAAGCTAGAAGAAGACAATGAAAGAGGGGCAAAAAGGCCTAAAAACACCTAGGGAAGTCACCAAATTTTTCACAACAATGGCAGCTGGTTATGTTCTCTCAAGGCGCACACGTTTTCTTCTAATTTTATACACAAGTCACCCACTAACGGCTAGGGTAGAAACAACGTATATATAGGGTTAGGTTAGGGTTTAGTTGGACCAATAATAAGGTTAAATGAGTCAGGATTTAATGTTATCCAAAAGATAATATATATGGGCCGTGAGTAGCATTAATTTCTTCAGCTACTTTAAACGGTCCACATTGATTTTGGATCGAGCATTTGAACTTGATTATTAGTTTTCAATTCACCAATTGTCGAGACATGTAAAGTTATATTTCGACATTTATATTATAACTCGAGATTCGTTGAATATCAAAACCCAACAATATCATATGAATATATCAATCCTTGTAATTTAATGAAACATGACTGAAGGTGAAATTGAAGAAATTTGCATTTAAAATTTACCAATATGCCGATGTATCTGCATACGTGTATTATGCATAGTCTATAATGTATCGATTGTATTCTTTCTAATATTTGGATTAGATAGTATAATAAATAAGAATTTACCATATGTCACATAATGTTGTCTATATGTTAAAGTTGACGATATTAAAAATATAGTAAAGTAAAGAGAGAGAAGTTTTTAACTTGTACGTCAGTCGTGTGAAACGTAAAGCAGTAACTACATAATTAGTTACTGCAGATGTAGATAATTTTTTCTTTAATGTGATAAGATAATTCAAAATCATGATCATCCTATTTTCCATACAAAAATAAAATTAAAAATTATTCTAGAGAAAACACGGGTTCATTATGGAGGATGGTATGTGGGCCCCGGAACATCTAGCCAACCCAAATGAAAATAAGTTAATTTACATTTTTACTAATGATTACTGAACTTCAAGAAAATTTTCAAATTGATCTTTAAAGTACTTTTGTGTGCTATTTAGTTACTAAAGCAAAATAATGTTATATAACTGGTCACTCCGTTAGCCTGATTAATGGCAGTTAATTCCTTCTACTTGGCCACATGTTTTTAAATATATCATGACTCAAGACCTTTCGATTGTTTAAGCAATTGATGGTCGATATCGAATCTGGAGTGGATCTTGCTAAAAGAAATGATCAATTATGGTACATTTAATGATTAAATTGGTCACAAAAATATTTAAATAACCAAGTTTAAGTTTTGCTGAAACTTCAGTGAGCATTTTTGAAATTGACTCAAATAAATTTTGAAAAGGTAATGGTCAATGCGGATTTGGGTTGAGGGGGAAAAAAAGTGATTATCCACTCATTGTAGAAAGCTTTTTGCCATTGAATAAAGAGGATATTGGGGTTTATTCTTTTGAATCATTACACCTTTTTTTTCGATTTTGTATCATTACTCTTAAAAAGCAAAGAAAAAGACGAAGAAACATTTCAACTGAATTGGTCAAATCGCTTCTTTTAAGAAAATGTTCGATCAAGTCCTAATGTTTACCCATCTCTTTTGAGTATGGTTATAGTGCCAACCAGTTGCTACATGCTCACCACACTAGAACACGCTATTCAAGAAACAGGTGTAAATTGTCATCAGTTCATTTTGAATTTGAAATCTTTGACTCTGATAAGATTTTTTTTTATTTATATATCTTTTTTAAAGGTGTGTTTGACATTGTTTAAATACCTAAATTGTGTGAATTCGACTCAATTCTAACTTGGGTTTTTTTTCAGATAATTTTGTAGAGTTTTTTATCATTTCTTTTTTAAAAACAGTACAATGTTGTAGTGTATCAAACATATGCAATCGACTTTAACACATCTCAACTGTAGAGGTAACTCAATCGACAATATGGACATTTCTAATGGTTATCTGAGGTGAGTGACTACCCAGAGTTACATGTACAAGTTCAACCTAAATATGTTTAATAAGTAACATTAAACATTGTGAAAGACAAATATTTCATGTCTTTCTTTTCTTACACACTTAAGAAATACTGCGATACACCCAAAACTCAAAAACACTATTCTTGAACAATTTGGAAATGGATGATGGATTTTCCTCTTGTACTCTTACAAACATAAAAGTTATTGTCAAAATCAAATTCAACTGTCATTCTTTATCACTTTTAAAGTTTGTAAGAAAATTTTAATTTAAAAGGTTGGAATATCAACAGGACCTTCGCCAAAAAAAGTCATTGTATTAAAAAAAGTAAACCGGTTTATTCTTTTTCGTTCAAGTCATTATCTCGTTTGACCGAAACTTATTCTTTTGAAGCATTTTGTGGGCTCTGTTTGTAGTCATTTTTAGGGGCCATAAGATTATATATATATGATTAATGCAGTTGAAAATAGCAATGTGCGAACGAAATAACAATATATGAGGTCTAAA
Source organism: Fraxinus quadrangulata (assembly GCA_903798255.1). NCBI lineage: Eukaryota > Viridiplantae > Streptophyta > Magnoliopsida > Lamiales > Oleaceae > Fraxinus > Fraxinus quadrangulata. Next base: position 4,345 of record CAIGRB010058028.1, read on the forward strand.
AGTTCAGTCTAAGCTTCGATAGTGTTTCAAAAAAAAAAAAAATGAGGTCGAATTTGGCAAGTGAATTGGTGGAATTAATTTATATGCTATGTGCATCGACTGCTTTCGAATTAGTTATAGAAAGGTCACGATACGAAAAATTGTATTTAATTTGACATACACTAAATTCAAAAGTACTCTTGATGTTAAAACAAATCTTCTATCATATATTGCCTCACATACTAACTTTTTTCTTTGAGCATGTAGCATGATTGGCGAGTCAACTAGGACATGGTCTATAATGTATGCGTCGATTTAAGTGAAAGCACATCCTATTTCTAAATGCCTTCTCAAATTCTTAATGCCAATTAATCTCAATCACTTACCTAATTTGTCTAGATCCTCTATCCCTTTCAAGAGATGATCTTGCACAAATTTTAGGTAAGAAAAATACATTCTTTAAAATCCCACTTTTATATATACACTAAATTATTATAAGATTATAAAACATATAGAAGTATTTGACAAGTCTGATCACCAACCTCGAGCATGAAATAAATTTTAAAGTAATGATATCTATAATTATTAGACCATTTTATTCATTTTTTAATGGAGTTGTAATACATTTTAATGCATTGACTATAAAGACGACTTCATTGCCACCAGACTTATATGATGATTTTTGCTGATGAAGTTGTAATACATTCTAAAATGTCTAGAAACTCGAATTTTCAAATTATAAATTTGTAAGCCGTAGCACTTTAATTCCATGGTTTTTCTACTTTCCGAGGTCTAATGTTCTTTAACCTGTCAGTATTTCCATTTTATCATTTTTAATATTAAAATAAATTAAAAAAATACCGACAATGTACATAAATAAGTGCGTATAAATGGTGCTTGGGTCTATCAGTTACTATCGTACGTGAGATGTTCCCCGACAGCGTCCAAAGGATATGTCAGCGGTCTAACTAATCCAATTCTTTTTATTTGTTACTTTTATTTCCCACAATAAGTTTTTTTTTAAACGAAAAATCAGAAAAATGATCTACTGTATGTGGAATGATGTTGTTTTATTGATTCTTTGTCGTTATGTGCTGAATATCTTACCGATAAAAGGCATAATTTTGAAATAATGACAAATAAAATTCTATTTGAAGTCAATATTTATTTAATCAAAATTGTCCGTTTTTTTCCCTCGCATTTAACTTTTTAACGCTCTTTCAAATAACTTTCGGATAAGAGATTTCACGATTTCTATCAGTGATGATGACTGACTTGTACTTGAAATTTCAAGAATTCATTGGGACCGTACTCATGTGTGATAATTGGAAAAGTTTGGGGATTTCACTGCAAAATTTGTTCTCTCAAAATTACTGTTTTGGTTCCCACAATGAGTGGTCCTTTTATTGGGTCTATAAATTCCCAACAAAGGTTAGATTCCCTGCCCACGTTAAGAGAAACAAAAAAATCTCTCTCCAACCATCTCTACAAAGCTTCAAACTTTCAATTTCAGTTTGTGCTAAAATGGCCATATGGGTTCTTTTTCACCTTCTTCTCTTCCTTGTATTAGAGCCCACAAATGCAAATTTAGAAGGTTAGATTGTATATTAAATCTGGGGTTTTCCTTTTTTTGCGATTTGCAGTTGTTTTTGACATGAATTTTGGTCAACAGGGGATGCTCTTTTTGCACTGAGGAGAGAAGTTCATGACCCGAATAATGTTTTACAAAGCTGGGATCCGACCCTTGTGGATCCGTGTACTTGGTTTCATGTCACTTGTGATTCTCAAAACCGTGTAACCAGACTGTAAGTAGACTAGACTACATTTTTCATTATGAGGCTCCTTATAAATCTACAAGAGAGACGTAGAAAATTAATTCCATGAAGTCACGTAAATGTGAAATATAACGACTCTAATTGCGTTCTACGTCTCTATGTTTCGCAGCGACCTGGGAAATGCAAAGCTATCAGGTAAGTTAGTTCCTGATTTGGGGAAGCTAGAGCGCCTTCAATATCTGTGAGTAAAAATTCTTTACATGCTGATGCTTGTGCAACTAATTATATAATAATTAATGTACTTAGATATGTTTGGGATGATTTGTACAGGGAATTATACATGAACAATTTGGTGGGTCCAATACCTGCTGAACTAGGAAATTTGAAGAGTCTTGTAAGCCTGGATCTTTATCATAATAACCTAACTGGATCCATCCCTCCATCTTTATCCAACCTCTCCAACCTCAGATTCTTGTAAGCATTGCAGTAGTTGACAAGATTTCATTTTAACTCTTTTTTCGCTTTAATACTGTCTAGTACTTATAGACAATTCTTCTATCATTTTTTAGGCGTCTGAATAGAAACAGGTTGACTGGAAGAATACCAAGGGAACTTACCAAGCTCGGAAACCTAAAGATTCTGTAAGTACTTGATTCAAAATTAAGCCAAGAAGCATAATTAGTTAAAACACTTTTTGTTTGGTAAGTTGAAAAATAAATTAATAATTAATCTGTTGTCCACGTGCAGAGATGTGTCCAACAATGATTTGTGTGGTACAATTCCATCAACTGGATCATTCTCTAAGTTTACTGAGGACAGGTAATCGAACACCCAAGTGCATGTTTGGGTGGTGATTATTCTATAATTACTTATGATTTAATATACTTTCTATTTATACATTTTTACGATTCACAACTATATTTCGTAAGACCTACAACTTACAATCATTTTAAATTATAATTAATGACCAACTAGACACACACTAATACTGTCCAACATTGTGTATTAAACATGTTCCAACCTCGATGTTGTTAACGTAACAAGTGAGTGTTTATTTCTTGTCTGATTGCAGTTTTAAGAATAACTCAAGATTAGAAGGGCCTGAGCTGATGGGGTTCGTGAGATACGATGTTGGAGACTGCAACTGAAGCTGCACACCGGTAGTGAATCCAGTGAGGAATTTGGGTCTTATGAATTTGGTGAACCATTTTCTATTTTTCCAGTGATATGTACTGTCGATGTGCAACCCAAAAAGAGAGCAGTTCAATATTTTGTTGATGCGCGTAGTATACTATTAGTTTGGTATTGCAAGGTGGAGAATGATCCTTTGAAAATCTGTACGGGACTGTAGTCAAGTAATATAATGATGAATAGAGTGTCGAATTCACGAAAACTATGTATTTGACCAAGTTAAAATTAATTGCAACTTTAATCGAATAACAAACAAATTTTGTGATTTTTTTCTATATTAATACATCAATTATCAAGCCCCTGTTTGAATCTAATTTTGGGAAGAATAGAAATTTTGAAATAGTGATTGATGGGAGAATGTGTGGTAGAAAAGTGATGAAAAGTTTTTGATTTGTGTGTAATATTATTTTATTTGAAAAATGTGTGGTTGAAATGAAGAAGTAGAATGAGAATGATAAATTAATGGGTGTCAAACGGGGGCCAATTAAACTAATAAAAGTAAGTAAATTTGTTTTTTAAATATGTGAGATGCATTGCTAAAAAGTCTAATCTCCCTTGTTAATCAATTTTTAGTGTAACAATTAAATTGAAAAGCTAAAATGTCGAATCTCCCTTATTATTCCATTTTTAGTGTAAAAATTAAAGTGACAATTTGAAATCATTCATGTTGATCAATATTCCTAATTTAATTGAAAGCTTCACTCGATAGCGATCAAATTTATTCATCTCATGTGACCATTCTATCTTTCGATGAAAGATGCAAACATGATAAATGCTTAACAAGTACTAGAACACATATTAACACTATATAAAATATAGAAGTACATATTTATCCTCTATCGAACCTTACAATGATTATTAATGTGCGTAAACCCTATTATCTCTTTCGGCAACAATAAAATTCACTAACAATTCAATTTGTGGTCAAACAATTGCAAAAAAAGATAAAATAATAATAAACATCCACAAATCAAATCAAATCAAAGTTTAATTAATTAAAAACAAAAATATAATAATAATGGTTCATTTCATCCTAACAATGTATAAAATCAGCCTAACATGTCGAAATTACAAGAAATCATGTTTAAACGGAAAGATATAACCCAAATTTTTGATAAATTGTGAAGATGAAGATGAATTTTGAAATTTTGAATCTCTTCAATGGTTTCTTGATGATCTCCACTTGCACCTTCTCTTCCTTGCTTAAAAATAAAATTTGAATTTTCACTTGATTGAATTCTTGCAAGTTCGCTTCAATTCTCTTACAAAAATTATGAATTTTTTTCCTTTGATGATAATAATTGATGAATATTGGAATATAAAATGTATATGAGAAGTCTCCCATATGTATTCCGATGTTAGGTATTTGTAGGAGTAAAAAATTGGTTGAAAATCACGTTCAAATTGATTTCCAAAAAAGTTCCAATCAAATAAGGAAAGTTGCATTCGCGCGTGGATTTTTTATCTATGCACGGTAGTCAGTATTTTGATCATTACTTTCTCTTTTAATATCCGATTGAGTTGATTTAAAGTGCGTTGGAAAGATAATTCAACGGGCTACAACTTTGATAGAAAATAGAATTTTACAATTCGGACATTTACTACGCCAAAAATGGATCTCAATTTTCAACTAAAAATCTGGAATATAACTTGTACGATTGAAAATTGATTTTAATCATATTCCATTCATTTTTGAGTTTTAATTTCATCTAATTGTCTCCTAACAATCTTCAAAGTATCGTCTTGTGGTCCGAATTAACTATTAAATATTTACAATTTGGTTCTCAAACTTTGGATTTTGTTATTTTTCATCAATTTTCGTTTTTTTTTTCGATTCCTCATTCAACCATTGAGTTTTACCTAATATAATATAAAATACAATAATTTAGAATATATTTTGTCAAAAGAATTGTCAAATAAGTGTATAAAATATATGAAACTCAAATACGCCATTATGCAAATACAAAGCATGTAAAATAATCACTCGGCATTATCAAACCATAAAGAGAGAGCATAGTACAGGCCAAATTAACCGGTAATGTCGACGGTTTTAACCTCAGGCTTCTTAACTTCTTCCTTAGACACAATCACAGTAAGCCCACCATTCTCCAGGCAGGCCTTAACCTGATCGATCTTGGCATCATCCAGAAGCCTAAACCGCCACATCTCTCCACTTATCTGAAGCACTTGGCCAACCTTAACATCTTACTTCTTCATAGCCTTTGGACTTACCTTCCAGTCTATGCGAGCAATTCTTGTGTGATGAAATTCCATTCTGTCTGTAGTAGATGAAATTTTCTACTAATTGGGAGGCTACATGGACCTTCATTTACACGAATTTCTCTAAACCAATTATGTCCATTACAATTTAATTTTCATAAATTAATTACAATTGTTATCTAGGGTTTTATATTATGGAAATGCTCTATTAACTCCATCATTACATGACGACAAGCACTGGATTATTTTTAAATTTAACCAATAAAGTCCATTACATCAGGTCAGATAGCATTAATCAAGATATACTCTTTGGGAACATATTTTGATTAATCATTATGAGTAATTTTTTTTATTTGCACAATGGGTCATTTGATAGACATATGTAACAATTAATACAAGAAGGTGAAAGAATTTTTAAAAAATTGTTAAATTAAGTGAACCAAACATCAATTTAGCAGGTAACTATAACACAACCCCCCACCCAAAAAAAAGGGCAAAAAAAAAAAAGTCCCTAGTACAGTGGAGGCATTTGCCCCTACTGGCTACTGTTGCTGGAGCTTTTGCTGAGGATTGGGGACTTCATCTTCGATGGTCAGGATTTTCAACTTTTGGGCATTTTTATGGGCCCTGGTTTGAGATAGTACCTTGTAGCCTTTGTCTGGATTGTCTTGGATACAGCTGGTGGCCTTAATTTGTTAGCATTTTGACGTATTACTTGGTACAAGTTTATTGAATAATTTATCATTCCTACCTTCTTGCCATTGTTGAGCTTTCTCCTGCAAAAAAACTTAAAATTGACGAATGAAGCAAAATATATGTTATATGTAAGCCAATTAAATTCCCTTTAATGAACCTTCTTCTTCTTCCCATTCATTGGTATATATAAGAGGGAGTATTTCAGTCGCACACAGCGTGGCACCGTCAGCCGGCTGCTGATGTTGCCATGCCGATGGAGCCACACTGTGTGCGCCTGAAACGCCTCCTCTTGCACCCTGGCCTCATTCTGAGTTTTCACATTGTCACAATTGCTTTATATTTAAGAGAAACAAATAGAGAAGCGTTATCCAAGAAAAACCTGAGCATCACGCATTTATATGGGTATCGTTTACGATAAGGATGGCTATTGGAATGCAGAATATAATTAATAAATAGTGAATTCCAGAAAGTCACCATGAAAGATACAGCAGAAATGCCGACGTGCATAAGCCAAAAAAAAAAAATGGCGGTGAAATTTGTATAAACGAGACACGTTAAAAGACACTTGATCATGGCAAAGGACAACTGGCTCATCTAAAGAAAACTAGACCTTTTTTCAGATAATATTAGGTTATTGGCGAGCACTTCCATAAATTCATTATGCAATGGTTGTTGGTTTGTTGTTAACATTAAGGACCGTACAAACTTCATATTTGTTTGAATATTTTGAAAATGAGAACGAGATTTAAATGATAATGTCCATATGCATTTTGTAACGGTTTAATTTCAAATGAAAATAGTTAAAAACGATATCACAATTAAACAAAATTTTACTACTTTCTTGAACTTCCAACAATGAATCCTGTTACGACTTGCTATTAAGTTCTCACGTGATCTAGTCGGCCCTTGGGTAAATTCCAAGGCCCTCTACTCATCCGAGGTGGGAAGTCTAAGGCTCGCTACTCAATCCGAGGTGGAAGGTCCAAGCCTACAGGCACCGAGCTGCCTAGCCTACAAGCCCATGTAATTTCGAGGCCAAAGTAGCTCCGAGAACGAGGCCTAAGTAAATTTCGAAGCCAACAGGCTCCTCAACTAGTGGCAGCTCACGTGCAAATATTGAACTCATGAAGAAGATCTTTATTCGAATAATTGATGTGACATTTGTAAAAAGTCTATTTGTGTCTTGTCTTATCAATATAAGAACATTTAATATTCTAATGGGTTAGGAAAGTTAATTGGATGGCTAGAAATTCACGCCTCGACCGAAGAGATGAGACCACGTGTAATTTGATTCAAGGGTCACCATTACATTTGTAACACTATAAATACTTCCACCATGTAACAATTGAAAAAATACGAATTTATATACAAAAACACAGCTAAAACGCTTGGAGCAAACCCGAGCTTATTCTCTACAATATATCTTACTCTTTACAACTATTAATTTATTTACATATCGATTGGTTCTTATGTTACAATCGTAGTTCATTAACCTTATCGGAACTCGAACGGAAACATCTCGTGTCGTTGAGTTTCTCCCACGTCCAAACTTGGAGCAATCTTGATCGTTGATCAACATTTACGTGTTGAATCTAGTTTACGCATGCACGAGTGGATCCGACATCTGTTGGCAACATTTTTTGAAGTCAAAATATTGGCGCCGTCTATAAGAGGCCACACTACAACCACGAGTAACCCCGTGGAAAAAGCTTTCTGAAAAAATATTTTGGGCATCCCCCTTGAAAAAGGATTTGTTCCTGCAAAGGAACAAGAGGAAACCCCTAGAGTTGGAAAATATTTGAGTTTTAGGTTAAAAAATAGAATAGTTCAGATGAAGACGTCCCTCCTAGGCGTATGAGGGAAAATGACAATGAAGTCCCAACCATGGTAGCCCCTATAGGTCAGCGCCGACCTCACCACCATCAAAGACGAGATGGGATGAGGATGGCAGCTCAGCTTATAAGGAAAATGGAAACTATGGCAACCAATATGAGGAGCATTACCAACCAAAATTTGGCAATTCAAGAGCTATTGAGACAAATACAAAGCCAGACGCTTTATTAATGACGTAGACCATAGATGAAACTCAACTTACTTATTATTAAAATCATGTGAAGGTTTTGAAACGTATATTACTGAATTTTATAATAATATGCATGTTAGAGACGAAAATGACACTATTTTGAATGAATCTGATTGAAATTTAGTTTTTAAAATTAAAAATTTTTTGACAAGTTTTTATGAGTCTACAAATATATTGTCTGGTGTTTATTATCCCACTAGTTGTATGGTTCTTGAACGTCTTTATATAACTGTTAGGACTTTTAAGAGA
>CAIGRB010058028.1:22125-36048 GCA_903798255.1 Fraxinus quadrangulata
GGGGGGGGGGGGGGGGGGGGGGGACCTTGGAATTGGCAATGTGCTGGAGATTATTCTTCACAGTGGAAAGAAAATGATATTTAATTAGTAAAGGACAATATTGCCATTAAATAAATTGTTGAACAATAAAGTTTGGAGGTCCTACTCACGATGGACACCCTTGTCGTATTCAAGGTTAGATACCCCATCATAAGATTTCATTTTATCTTAGTGTCACTGTTGCCGGATTTAGTAGAAGTCCTATAATTGAAAAGACAGATATGCCCCCCCTCAAGGTTGTAATCTTATTGTTCCCATCCCAGACTGTAATTGCATGGATTGTTTATAATTGGTTTCCTTGTTTAGTAGGCGATATAAATTAGATAATTAGTTGTAGATCTTACGAAAGGTATGAATAAAAATATGTTTGATCAACATTCTTTTACAAAGTATTAGTTTGTAATTTAAATAGACGAAAGCAAAAAAAAATATAGCTGAAATAAATTTGTGATAATTGGAAAGAGACCAAATTTAAGCAACACAATGTTGCAATATATCGACTTTAAAAAAATGATTATTTTAGTGATACTTGTCCAAATTGTTTAATCAATCATAATTTTGCAGGGTTATTTGACATAGTTCGATTACACGCTAATATTCTACTTTTTCCCCAAATTTATAATCTATTTGGAAACCAAGTATTATTTAACATGAATGTTTAAAAAATTACTATTCAAATTAGAAAAAGGCAGAAAAGTCCTTTTAGCTCTCAACAAATGAACAATTTGACTTTGTTCAGTCGATCCCATGTCATGGGTCCAATTGCCAATTCATGCACCTAAATTTATTATTTATTAGATGCTACTTTAAATTCATATGTTACATTGAATTTAAAATGTGAAGAAATGGCATATCCATAAATACAATGGATTAATGGGGAGAGTTGTGGAATTATATGAAAAAAAAGAAAAGAAAAACATGAAGTTGGGATAACATTAATGGCGACGGTTGAGAATTTTTAGTTGAACTATAGCCTCAAATTTTGACAATTCAAAGAAATTTGATTCCGTAGGGAGAAGGTAAACCCCTTTTTCCACAATCTTTTTGAAAAAACAAAAATGAAATAATTGAATAAATTAAGAAAAGAAAAATATAATTATTTAAGTAATTGCACGGGGAACCATCACGCTTATTATAAAGTTTAAGGACTAACTTGAAACTAGGAAAATTGATTGAGAACCAATTATGTAATTTCCCTTTTCTTTATATAGGCGTTTGGGTATTGAAAAGGATTTTAAGAAAAACAGATAGAAACGTCTAAGGTTGCAATTATTGTCTTTTTGAGTTTTTTCATATAAGATATGTTTGTGGGTACTTATTGCTTATTATATAAACTCTCTTCCCTTTTGGGTATTATTAACTTATTAATTTTAATTGTTTAGATTAGTTCGACTTATTTCATTTGAAAACATTACTTGAGAAAGTTGAAGATTGTTAACGTAACGTATCTGTATTTCATATTTTGACTTGACTTATTTTTATATTAAAAATTTAAAGTTAGAGAAGCTTAAAAAGTAAGAAAATATTTGATTGTATGATTGAAATGAATTTGAAGTAATTTTCAAAACTTCATAGAATGATCCAGCATCGAGTTTTCTGAGTGGTCTAAATTTTTTTCTCGAAGTTTCCCTCATCAAAATATTTTGCTAAGTGCTAACACAAGGGGACCTTAAATAATATAAACTTGCACCAAAGTCGGATTGTGAGATTTATAATAAAATATAACATAAAAAATATATTTAAAAATTATTAATTTATGAAATTTTTAGTAGTACGGTAATTTTATCACACAAAATTTTAATTTTTTTTTTAATAATTTTATATGTTATCAGTCCAGTATAAAACAACAAACATGTTATAAACACGATTATTTCACTCTAATTTCTAGATGCCTAATTATTACAATGAAATCTTTTTCTATATTTGTCCAATATAACAAGCAACCAACACAATTTTGTAGTGGATAAAATTATGTAAATGAATAAGTAAGCCATTAGCCCTTGTTTGAGCTCAATTATTTGAAAATAATTGATTTTGAAATAGTATTTTTTGAATAATGTATGGTTAAAAGGTAAGGAATTTTTTTTGATTTATGCATAATATTATTTTATTGAAAGAATATGTAGTTGATAAGAGGACAGAAAAATGAATTAAAATCTAATGGAAGCCAAACATAAACATAAATAAACGAAAATTCAAGAGAGCCGGCAAGGAAATTCAAAGGTCACTATAATATCTAAGTTGACCAATGCATTATAATGTCCTAAATTCCTTAATGAAATCATTGCTTGATTTCGTGGAATGTTGGACCTTATTTTTCTTGATGTTAAAGCCAATTTTTTCGATCCCGTAGAAGCAAATGCAGAAAATTTAAAATAATATATAAATGAGAATCCTTAATCAATTTCCTTTCTTTATTAGTAGGTAACCCCTAGTTTAAGAATATATGTTTTCAACGTGGTAAATGTGACGAGTGATGACAATCCTAAATTAAATTGATATCCAGTTACTTTCTTAGACTTTAAATCACTTTATTCACAAGAAAACAAGAAGATAAATTTAATCTACGTTCACAATGTATTTGTGCATGGATAAGCCGGACAAGCTTAGTAATTAACAAATTCTTTTGCATGTTTTTCTTTATTAATCTTAACCAGACATACACATATATACAAGCCTCCTTCAATGGGAGAAAATAAATAATTCAATTATACGCAAAAACCCACATAAGGGAATTACTATAAAAGGAGCTTGAATAAAATTTTAGTGATAATATTAGGTACCTAAATGCGTATTTTGAAGTTATAGTTTTTCTTAAAATTTCGGAAGTTTAAAGAAAGAAGGAAGATAAGTAGAATGTTGATTGAATTGAATTTCTTAGGCATTGATAATGTAAAAAAAAAAACAATCTTTTGGAAGTTTCATGAAGGAAATTAAAAGATTGAATCGTCACTCCCAACAACTACGTACATATACGGTATACAACCGAGATGTAGCAATCATACGTATACAAGGTTCCAGTTTTTCATTAATTTCCACAAAAAGAGATTGTTGTAACTGTCCAAAAGAGGAGAAAAGAAAAGCAAGACTAATTTGTTTCAACTTCAATAGTTTTGAAGAAACTTCGGCAAATAGGCATTTCCAATTGTCCTCTCTTTCTTCCAAACCTACTACTGCTACTCATTAACAAAAGAACCTCACTTTCTCGAGCATGCACGAATAAACTTCTCTTGTCCTTTTCTTTTTATTCTTATTTTCTTTATACTGAGGGAAAATTTCCCAATAGAGGTATAAAACGGATTAGCTTGACCTAGAAATGCTCGACTTGACCTGATACTCGACTCGACCAAAAAAATATGGTGCAAAAATACAGTAAGAGCAATTAGGTGTGTACCTTCTTCTTGAAATTCTCCCCTCGATCGAAACAGTGTTTCGGCTTTCTAAAATCCAAAATTACCTCCATTATCTCTTTAGTTAAGTCCACAATAACTCCTTGGACTCCTAATAGATACTGCATGTACACCACCTCTTACTGCAAGTTCGGGCGTCATTTTTCAAATTTCAGATTACGGTATAACCTTCACTCTGTATATAAACTGTCCAACCGGAGAATAAAAAAATGCGTATACTTCAGTTGTCCATAAGTTAGGGAAAGCTTTGATCTTTAATTTTTTATTTTTTTTATGTCTCCTGGATTTCTTAAGATGGCTTTAACCTTAGTAACAATTCCTTGCAGGCCGCTTGCGAAACTAAGTTTTATCGCTTCATCCAGGGAATTTCTTCTCACGTCTGAATAAGTCTCACTTCCTCCGTAGGTAAGGAAATAGACCTTGATCATGAAGAAAATAAATTAATTTCTAATATATACTTCATCATGTGATTAACAGCTCCTGCATACTTCAGTAAATTGTTTTCTTGGGATCCGTTGATAGTTTCTACTGTCCAAGTATGCATAAATGATGGTGAAATGAAGAAAATTCTCAAAGGTGAGTAATAATTCTTACAGGATAGGTACTTTGCAGTTTCTGTATCAACTGTACTGCATCTAGTTGAAAACTCAAGAAGATAATAGGTCTATCTCTGGCATTCTCAAACACGATGATGTAGAATATATTGTTGAAGAATTGAATCGAATGGGAAAAAGGTAATAGTGCTGAAACAACATTCGAATTTCGGTTTGGGCTCATAATAATATTTTGGAAAGAAGACGACGATACGAGTAATATTCATCGCTATGCATGATGTACAATGGATTTCGTCCATCCGAGTTCGTTTAGGACTCGAAAACTAATTTTTAAAGTTTTAGCACTATTTTTATCATTTACTTTATTTTGAATTCCTTTTTAATTTTAATTTGTTTAAACTAAGTTTTCATTAATTTTAATCCTATTAAACTAGGTTTTCATGTAAACCCTTATAAATAAAGGGTTATCTCATTGTTTTTTATCATCTTTTATTAATAAAACTTGTTTAATTTTTCATAATTTGGTGGATTCCAAAATTCGTGTTCTAAACGTTTTCGTTTGAATTCCTAGTTTCGCGCTGCGTTAAGTGATATCAGAGTCGGCTTTTTCGTCTCTATATCTTTGATTCATAAGTGCGAGTGACGTACCAGTTATTAGGGCAGATTTGGACTCAACAAACCGACGTCTTGTCTATCTTACTACTCAGATCCAAGAGATTCATCAACTATTTTTGCGGTGCGCTGGAAACAAGGGGCAGAATAAACAACATGCAAATAACAATGAACAGATCGCTGAGCCTGTAGTTCAGAGAGGAAATAATATAAGATGTGCAATAGAAGAAAGCGAATTGAAGTTAGAGGAAGAGTTTGAAGCGCCGCCGCATAATCATCAAAATCGAAATACCTTTGATAATTATTGGATTAAATTAGATATTTCCCCGTTCTTTGGTAACCTGAAAATCGAGGACTTTTTGGATTGGTTGATTGAGGTTGAACAGCTTTTCGAAATTATGGATGTGTTGGAGAATAAAATGGTTAAGATGGTGGCATTCCATTTGAAATCGGAAGCGACGGTATGGTGGTATCAATTACAGAATTCTCGGAAGAGACATGTAAAGAGTCGGATTCGGACTTGGAAAAAGATGAAGCAGTGTATGATGGGTTGGTTCCTACCTATATATTACAAACAAATTTTGTATCGTATGTAACTAGAATGCACACAGGTCAGTTGCACAGTATCGAACTAGACTAACGAGTTTATGCGGTTGGCAGAGCGAAATAATCTGTCAAAATCCAAAAATCAAGGGGTTGCCGATATACCAGTATTTTGAAGGTTGCTCTTCAAGATAGAATTGGGTTGTAGAATATTTGGACGTTGCAAGAAGTAATTAACGTGACGATGAAGGTTGAGATGATAGAATTTCATAAGAGGGCGACCACTTACAGGAGAATTCTCCCACCTGCTGAACCATCATCATTGATTCCTTTGGACAAAGGGAAGGCCCTACTACAAACTCTAGCCAACTCTAACAGGAGCAATGTTAACAATAGTGGTTGGTTGGAAACAGAGGTCAAACTAAAGACACACCTCATAATGCAAATCCGTATGCTAGGCCCACAGGAGAAATTTGTTATAGATGCCACAAACATAGGCATCATTCCAATAACTGCCTGAAAAGAATGCATGTCAATTTGGTGGAACCAAAGATAATGGATGAGGAAGAAGATACTGAGGTGGAAGATGAGTATACAAGAGTTGAGTTTTCTATTGACGAAGGTATAGAGAAGCTTACTTTGGTATTACAGCGGGTCCTTTTGTCACCTAAGGAGGAAGGGCAGCGTCACTACATTTTTCAATCTCTTTCTTCTGTCAAGAATAAGGTATGTGAAGTAATTGTTGACAACGGAAGCTATGAGAATTTTGTGTCGAAGAGGTTGGTGAATTTGTTGAAGTTACCATCCTAAATCTTATTCCCTTGGTTGGGTAAAGAAAGGTCCTGCTGTTCAGGTTGCTGAAACTTGCAAAGTACCCGTTTCCATTGGTAAGCATTATAAGGATGGGATTATGTGTGATGTTATAGACATGGATGCTTACCATATCCTATTGGGTCGTCCATGGCAATTTGATGTGGATTCAACTATCAAGAGGCATGATAATGTGGTACTCTTTTCATAGGGCAATCATGAGATCACTACGGTTCCTTTCAAACAGTCGGAGAAGTCTACCCAATAATGAACAAAGAGTTTCCTTACCCGTACAAATAATGAGAGGAAGATTGTATATTCTGTAAGGGATTCTGATTATTTTTATCCAGTGGTGAGGACCTTTTTACTGCAAATAAAGAAGAAGAGAGTGTTCCACCTAAGGTATAAGAGATATTGACAGAATTTCAAGAATTGGTCTCCGATGAACTGTCGAATGAGTTATCTCCTATGAGGAATATTCAGTACCAGATTGATTTGGTACCTTGGGCTAGCCTTCCAAATTTACCTCATTATCGAATGAGTTTGAAGGAGAATGAGATACTAAGGGAGCAAATTGAGGAGTTGTTGAGGAAATGATTCACAAGGGAGAGTATGAGTCCATTTACGGTACTTGTTCTCTTAGTGCCAAAGAAGGATAAAAAGTGGCGTATGTGTGTTATAGTCATGCCTTCAACAAGATAACAGTGAAATATAGGTTTCTCATTCATCGGTTGGAGGACATGCTTGGTGGTTCTAAGGTCTTTTCGAAAATAGATCTTTGCAATGGTTACCACCAGATCCACATTAAACTAGGTAATGAATGAAAGACTATCTCAAGAGCAAGGATTGACTTTATGAATGGTTAGTGATGCCATTCTGACTGTCAATTGCCTCGAGTACCTTCATGAGATTGATGAACCAGGTTCTTCATCCTTTCATTGGGTCTTTTTTCATGGTCTATTTCGATGACATGGCCATGTACAACAAATCCAAAGAAGATCACTTGGTTCAATTGAGGCAAGTCCTAGATGTTCTGAAGGAGAATCAATTGTACATCAACCTAAAGAAGTGCACTTTATGTACGCATAAACTGTTGCTCCTAGGCTTTGTAGTTGGTGAATATGGTCTATAGGTGGATGAAGAGAAGACAAGAGCAATTCGAGATTGGCTAACACCAAAATCATATTCTGAATTAAGGAGTTTCCATGGTATAGCAATTTTCTATAGGCGATTTATCAATAATTTTTGCACTATTATGGTACCACTCACAGAATGCTTGAAGAATGGGAGATTTAGTTGGGGGGAATAACAAGATAAAAGTTTCGCCTTCATCAAGGAAGGAAAACTTGTGCACAACTCCAGCATTAGTCTTGCCAAGTTTTAAGAAGATCTTTGAGGTGGAGTGTGATACTAGTGGTGCAGGTGTTGGGGTTGTCCTTTCCTAAGAAAAGAGTCGTGACTTTCTTTTTAGAAAAGTTGATTAATGCTATGCAGAAGTGGAGTACTTATGATCAGGAATTCTATGCAGTTGTGAGGGCTTTGAAGCAATGAGAACACTAAGCCCTGGATTTTATTCACAGTTAGAAACATATCAGCAGAATGCATGCCTGTGGGTGACTTTCCTCCAAACATTTCCTTTTAGGATTAAACATAAATTTAGGAATTCGAATAGAATTGCTAATGCTCTTAGTTGGAAAGCCACTTTGCTAGTTACACTGGCAAGGAAATTTTTGGATTTGAGTACCCAAAGGAACTATATGTAGATGATCCCGACTTTAAGGAAATTTGGAGCAAGTGTGTGATTCGTGAAGCAGTTACAGATTTCTATATCAATGATGGATATTTGTTCAAGGACAACCAACTTTTCATTTTTGTTTCATCTTTGTGTGAAAAGTTGATTTGAGATCTGCATGGTGGAGGTCTAAGTGGACACTTGGGGCGTGACAAGACAATAGCCAGTTTGGAAGCTAGGTATTATTAGCCACATTTGAAGTGAGATGTGGGAGTTATAGTAAAAAAAATGCTATACTTATCAGGTGTCAAAGGGTCAAGTGCAAAATACTAGGTTGTACATGTCATTTCCTGTCCCTTGGGGTATATGGCAAGATCTTGCTATGGATTTCGTTATGGGGTTACCTCATACTTAACAGAGCTATTTTGTGGTGGTTGACATGTTCTCTAAGATAGCTCACTTTATAACTTGTCGGAAGACCTCAGATACATCACATATTGCCAAACTATATTTCAAGAAAGTTGTTCGATTGCATGGAGTTGCCAAGTCTATCACGTCAGATTGGGATACAAAGTTTGTGGGACGCTTCTGGATGACATTGTATTAGTTGTTTGGGACGAGTTTGAATCGAAACAGCACTGACCTTCCTTAGACTGATGGACAGACAGAAGTCACCAACCGTACCCTTGGAAATATGGTTTGAAGTATTTGTGGAGATAAGCCCAAACAGTGGGATCTTGCTTTACCTCAGGTCGAGTTTGCGTACAATAGCGCAGTTCATAGTGGCAAGTCCCCATTTGCTATTGTCTATAAAAAGGTTCCTTACCATATTGTGAACTTGGTGAAGTTGCCCAGGGGTAATAGTAAGAGTGTGACTGCTGAACATTTGGCAGAAGAGGTACTAGCAGTTTGTTATGAAGTAAAGCAAAAAATGAGGAAGACTAATGCAAAGTATAAGGCAGTGGCAGACTCACATTAATAGGACAGACAATTTCAGAAAGGAAATTCAGTAATGGTGTTTCTGAGAAATGAGAGATTTCATATTTGTACATACAACAAGCTAAAATCAAGAAAGTATGGGTCTTTCAAAGTGCAGGAATTTATTGGATTATGAAAAGGTGGGCTATGAGGTCGAACCCAAATAAAGGCCGTTACCTCGTTTGTCTTTCTCTGAGGTCCATAAGAAAGAAAATTGTTTAGACCGAGATCTGTGACTCTCTTTTCATTAACTATCATATTCTGAAATGTAAAATCATAACATAAACATAAAGAACAATTTCATATCCTCATGGTTCTTAAAATCAACTAAGGAGGTACAAAATTCTAAATTTACGAAGGGTAATAGACAATATTCGTGCGTCTATACATGTAAATATAACTAACCTTTACTTGAGTTAATATGAAGATATCGTAAAAAATAACTGGAAAACCATCTCTTGTTACCTGCGAACTGATTTTGTTTTGCATTTTCATCTATGGCTCTTTGCTCATCGGATGTATATACGAAGTTAATGTGGAAAGAATCAGAGGACAAAATAAACAGATTAGTTCAAAGATAGAAGGAAAAAATATACCACCACTGTACACTGCTTCAATTCATAGAGAAATGTTATTTGTGGAGATATCATGTCGTCTTTAAACTTTATTCCTTGGCACAAATACTCAAATAAATCAAATATGGACATTAGATCAATGTAGGGTCGACCCCGTTAACAAAGAAAGAGTCTACGTACCCCTATTATAACAGGTAAGTATAGGCCAATAAATTATATATGAAATCATGTCTCACCTGAACATCAAATTCAAAGAAATCAAGATTGAATTTCCCAGCTACATTGAATGAACGTATAGATTCTCTTTGATTGCAACAAGTTCATCACACATTCCCTATTCAAATGAATTTTGTTTGTCACCATCATGATCATCATCAATGCCATTTAGTCAAAATGTACATGATCACAATCATACTAAATTAAAGTATTTAAACATTAATTATCCGAATAATATATAAGGATTAAAAAGACAAATCTGACCTTTGGGGAACAACCTACGACAGAGAGAAAACATAGCATTTTCAGAGACTCGATCAAGATTAGGAACATCTTAAACATGAACAATTTTGAGAGCCATCGGTCAAAAAATTATATAAAACTGGAAAAGTATGAGAGATCTAAAAGGTATTGTATTGTTTTCAAGTTGAATTAAAAGCACACTGATGAGCGAATATTATATATGGATATGGCCATGACCCACCTACATTTTTGATATAAAAAATAAGCAAATTAAGGAACTGTCTAAAAATACATAAAATCGGCAATGATAAAGATAAACCAGGATACGTGTACGGCTAAAGTGAGCACAGGTGAGATTCTTCAATTTTATTGCTCTTATCTAGGGATGACAACTTTCGGTTCGGAGTCGGTTCGATCAAAATCATAACCGCAACACCAATTTTTGGCTACACCATAACCACGTAAGTCAGCTCGACTCGTATCTGTGTTGGGTTTGGTTCAGTTAATAACCACGAAAATAAATTATTTTTTATAAGTCCAACTTCAACCGTCAAATTGAAAAAAAAAATTATGAAGAAAAGTCANGGTGTGGTCAATAATCACGATAATAATTATTTTTTATAAGTCCAAACTCTAACTGCCAAATTGAAAATAAATATGAAGAAAAGTCAATAAAAATAAAAACACAATACTAAGCAAATTTAGCAAACAATATCCCAACTTCCAAATGCAAAATTCGAATTTAACAAACAATATTATCAACATAGATCAAGACTCTTAGTAGCATATGTCAATCTTCATTCTTCCCCACAACTCTTACTAGCATAGGTCAAGAGTCAAGATTCAAAGTTGATTCCTATATAGTAAATAAGAAACGTAATTAGAGTAATAATACAACCATACTATATAATCAAGAATGGTCTTAACTGAAGATTTAAACAAAAAATGTACCTCTTCGTCAATGTCCTCATCACTAAACCTTGCATAAGCTCTAGAGTATGATGAAGGGGTAGAATTTTCTACACACAATAGAGAAAAAAATTAGCAATAAAAGAAAGTACATGAATAACAAATATAAAACAATAAATCCTACCATGAATATCAATCCAAAACCAATACCGAGCACACATTAAAGCTTCTAAAGTCTTCGGGTAACACCTATTTCTATGTGCACTCACAAATATACCACTTATACTAAACGCTAACTCAGACGCCACAGTAAATACTGAAATGACTAATAAATCTCTAGCAACCTTCTGTAAAGTATATTTTATTAAACTTGCTTTCCACCATGTCAATAAATCAAAACCATCTACCCTTAGCAATAATGGCTCGTCTAGAAAAACATCAAACTCTGTTTTTACATGATCGGCAGTAACATAATGGCTAATAAATGTATCAAAACTAACCATGCGAGAATGCTTTCCAACAATGGTGATGACTCTGATTGCGAAAATAATGAAGAGTGAGCTGTATTTTCTGTCGAATGACGTGGTCTCTTGTACTCTTTGAGCAACTTATGACAAAATGCTCTAACATTTTCAATGTCTACCTGTGCTTCATCTCCAGAGATCAAAAGAAAATAGTATTCAACTAATTTCATCTTGTATCTCGGATCTAATATAGTTGCAACAGCTAGAATTCCATGCATGCCACTCCAATATTTGTCAAATTTTTTCTTCATGCTTGATGCCATCCATTTGACTTCATCACAAGATGATATACTCCAATCACGGATTGCCACCTTTATGTCATTTGGAAAGTATAATGCAATCAAGTATAATGTATCTGGGTTTTGTTGAATTGTACAGAGAAGATGGTTTGAAGTCAATGGAGATTTCGTTGCCGATTACTACAATTTGAAGCTGTAGTATAGGAAGCAGAGCACCGCCAGATCTAATTTGGTTCATTGGTTGAAGGTACACTTCTATATTGAGGCTCTTTTTGCCTTAAACTAGGAAAAAGATTTTTGTAAAGTAAAGTAATGAATCAGATTTATGAAAAAATGAAAACAAAAATAAAAAAAATATTTCTTTCCTGCTGGATTGATAAATTACCAAACCCTTGCAAACAATATAATCCAAAATATATGTTGAATTCTAGAATTTCATTAATAATATCAGCAAAAACCCACATTAATCATGTAACCGAATTAATAATTCAACTCTCTATTTCTTAAGAACATAGAAAAACTGAAGAACTCATAAACTAGTAAGCAAAACAGACTAAAAATCACATTTTCCGGGCCACGCATCATATATTTAAATAATATTATGAAGAAAATGCAATCAAGTATAATGTATTTGAGTTTTGTTGAATTGTACAGTAAAGATGATTTGAAGCCAATGGACGCAGAACAACTCAGTGAGTGTGCTCACAAGATGGTAGACATCGTTGTTGATTACTAAAATTTGAAGTTGAGGTATAGGCAGCAGAGCGTCGGCGGATCTGATTTGGCCCATTGGTTGAGTTGACGAATGTTTTGTAAGTTTGCTTTCTAATTTTCAATTTGAACGTGTAGGGTTAGAATTAGGTTACTGAGTTAAGGGTTTACCAGTAATGTTAATTGGGCCAGAATTTTGGGAAAGCCCAATTATCAAAATTGCCCAATTAATTTTGGAAAAGAATAATAGAAAGTCAAATTGTCCAATTAATTTTTTTTAACGGGTAATCGATTTGGGACGGGGCACAATCGCTAAATACCATCCCCACCCCACCCCGAACCGGGTCATTAAAATCAAAACCATAACCATCCCATTACACCATCGGTTTGGTTTTTCGTCATATTCGGTTCGATTAACCGTGGTTTTCGGTTTTAAAAGTTCGAATTGTCATCCTTACTCTTATCTGAGCCACGAAATGATTTTGGGTAGGTTAAAATTTAAAAATTCTAAATAAACTCACACTATAAGAAATTGAGTTTAGGAAACTACACTCATTACATTCCTGACAAATAGCATTTGACACTCAATGAAGTACAAGTCTAAATTCTCACTACATATTTGTACTTTTTCTTGCGAAATACAAAATTGATGCCACCTTAAAAAATATAAATGGATAGAAGCACGATAAACGTAAGCAAATGATATATATCCATCAATCAAAAATTAAAAAAATGCTCAAAAATTTTAGTACCATTTGTTTCAAACAACTGAAAGTATTGGCCAAAAAAGGCAACCGAAAATACTTTATCATACGTCACCATTCTCAAAATATTATAAAATGTGGACATCAATATTTTATACCAACACATTCTATCATGAATGAAGAATCCACCCAAAGTGATAAAACGACAAGAAATTTCGAGGGTAAACAAAAATTGATTTCTTTCACGTCTATGTTCGATTTAAATTCTATAATCTACATATAATCTTATTATTTATAAAGATAAAATAAGAAAAGGCATTCCACTAAAAGATAGCCACGTTTTATGCTACTTTTTTAACTTTTCTAGTCAGAAACTGTGTAGAATTTGAAGACTAAAGGTAGAGAATATACTACTAAGGGGCTATGATAATTACCTAACCATGTTATGGTCATAAGGCAAGATGTCAAATATCAATCACTCACACACTTGATAGTTCAGTTAGCAAACGGTCAATGAAAACTATAAGAGGTTTAATACTTCCCCATCTCAACCTTTCTCTCCCTCTGATTGAATGTAACAATTACTTTAAATCCTAAACCTTAATTAAAGCTTCTAAATAAATTAGAACAAATTATATGTTCAGTTTCAGAAATTTTAATCTTAAATCACTCCATTGATTTCTACTTAACAAGATTTGACAGCTCAAAAACAATATTTACTCCTCTATTATGCATACTCATCTCATTTTAACTAGTATTCATGTCTGAATTACAGATCAAAACCTTTTATACCACTGCAGAGTTCTGCAACAAAACATGAGATCTAAAAGTTTACCACAATAAAGATTATTGAATTAAACACTTGAAAAAGAATAGCCTTCATTTTTCAGGAGTTTATGTTAAACTTCTGGCCACACAAAACCCTCAAAAAGGGGGAAATTCCCAATATTAACATACCCAAAATATAAAAACCAAAAAAAAAAAAAAAAAAAACACCCATCAAACTATTTGCGGTAATTCCAAAGCAAAAGAAATAGAAAACCCTCATAAGTATAACTACAGAGGATCTAAGCAAGCACTCAATTAGTGCAAGACAGCACTATAATTGAATCGACTAGAAAGAA
>CAIGRB010058028.1:36150-51536 GCA_903798255.1 Fraxinus quadrangulata
AAAAAAAAAAAAAAAAAAAAAACCCATCAAACTATTTGCGGTAATTCCAAAGCAAAAGAAATAGAAAACCCTCATAAGTATAACTACAGAGGATCTAAGCAAGCACTCAATTAGTGCAAGACAGCACTATAATTGAATCGACTAGAAAGAATTATAAGGAAGTGGAAATTACCCGTTAGAAAATTCTGGAAATATGGCAACTGGGGAATCATTAACAGCAATTTAGTCTAGACTATAGAGAGAGAGAGTGCGTGTGAGAAATTGAGAGAGAGAGAGAGGAGAACTACAGTTTACACTTAGCCCGTGTTTAGCGAAGTTAAAATTCCCATTCCCTTTATTTTAATTTACATATTTTTCAATAAAATAATATTTTATCACATTAATAATTTTTCTTTTTTTTCAACCACATATTTTTTACCAATCTATTTTTAAAATACATTTTTGGAAAACAACGTGATTGAAACACACCCTTAACTTTATTCTTATTATTTTCAAACACGAATTCTCGTAGTAAAATATTTTACAAATAAATTTAAATTTTTTTCTACCTTTTAACCATACATTTTTTAAAGTATCATTAATTAAAACATCATTTTTTTTCCAATTTCTCTTCACAATTTATACCTGTTACTATAATTCTATTCTTATTAAAAATTTTAAAAGTACTATATTCATCATCCTTATAACTTGACCGCGTCCTCCTACATTCTAATGTTATCCTTGTTAAATTTATGCATTTAAATAATATAAACTTACCATTTTTATATATCTATTTCCATTAAATGACCGAATTTTGTCACTTTGCCTGAAGAAAATTTAACGGATGCTGTAATATAATTCGAGATGACAGTAGATGGTTTGATGGAAAAATCGACTATGTTTAAAACAGTTCAATAATGCAATATCATGTGATGTTATGTCAATAATTGTCAAGACATATGACACTATAGCATGATTCTGAAAGGCTGGCCAGTTCACTCTTTTTTTCTAAACAATTCACTAACCAATAAAAACAATCATATGATGGCTTGGTCTTGTATATATAATGTCACTAGTCTAAACTTTACTCCATGCTCTTTAGCAGCTCGTCGCAACCCCAGAGCCCCTCAAATTCGAAAGCTCGAATCCCAAAAATATCCTACTAATCCTCGATCGTTGTAACTTTCTACTATTGGTGAAGCCACCACCTTCACACGACTCCCCCTTGAAGATGACTTATTTATTGATTCTTCTTCCAAGTCCTTGGCCGAGACAAGACAATTAAGTTGTCTGAATATAAAATACCTACATCCACTAGAACACGGTGATTTGATAAGGAGGGAGGTGAAAAATCTGGGTTTGGTTCAAGAAACGGTGAGGTTAAGAAAAATTGAGGCTTGGGCCATGAAAGATTCTTGCTTTACGAGGTTGAGGATGGTTTTGATATTGGCAATGTTGGTGAAAGATCGTATTTTGATTGAGGAAAGTTTGAGCTTTATGAAGTGAAATCGGATTCGGAGTTTGAAAGTGATGATTTTGATGATGTAGAAAAGGAAGAAATGGTGAGGTGAATTTAATGATATAAATATCAGCAGATGAATTTAGAGTGAAATTTTATTTGATTTTATTCTTATCTATTTTAGTTATAAGAATGATGGGTGAAAATAGTCGTCCCTTTAGACTATCGTCACCTCTTGATTAAGTGCATCACGTGTGTCCAATCACATATTCGAGATTACCTATAATGCCCATTTCTTATTGTAATAACTACAACTTGGACAAAGTTTACTTATTAATGAAAGAGATTGGGTAGTTGTTTGACAATTTTATCCCAACGAACTAAGAGCGTGTTTATGATGATTTATCATTGAATAAACATAACCATGACTTAATGTGAATTCACTTGCATCCAATGTAACTGCTACACGTTTGGTGCTTATATTTAAGATAAGTTACTATTAGCACAAGAAATCGAAAATAAATCCAAAGTTCATACAATATAAGCATCTCAAAGATTTACAGTAAAAAGACTTATCAAGATATCATCAATCTTGGGTTCAAGAACATTGTACCCTTTTATACAAATCAAAAGAACCAATTTCAAACCCTCAATGGCCAATCGAAGCTACTTCTACGAACCAGAAGCCCCAAAATTGAAACCAATCTCTTCTCTGAACTATAATCACAGAGACTCGGAATTATATAAAAAAAAATAGATAGATCAACCGATCATAATTCGAAGATCGTAAGTAGAAAGACGATGGGAGAGAGCAAAACTCAGAGAGAAGATTTCAAAACACACCTAAAGAAATCAGATGGCAAAAAGTGATTAGGCAACACATAAGTCTCCAATTTATACAACCAACCGTCTCTATAGATCTCAAATGGAATCAACGGTCCAGAGCAGCTAACAATTTCTCACCACTTGAGGCAACTAAAGTTGTTCTTTCAAAGTGCGAGTTTGGACAAATATATGGGATTGGGATTGGGATTGGGCTTCTTCGTTGAATTATTGGGTAATGGAAAACTAAACCGGCAAGTGGTCTTAGCCCAATTTTCATCATAACCCAATTGTTTGGACTGGATTTTGGCGTCACAACACAAACAGTTACCCTAAATACGCTTTATATGTTTTTAAGTGGATGTACCTTTAAGGTCTCTCTCTCTCTCTCTCTCTCTCTCTCTCTCTTTTTCTGTCCATGAGATGCAATCAAGCCAACCTAGTTGAACCAGCTTTTGGGATAGGACAATTAGATGGTCTAGTGGCAAGGGCGGAGCCAAGAAATGATTTTGAGATAGGCTAACATTTAAGAATTCTAAATAAACTCACGCTACAAAAGATCGAGTTTAGGAGACTGTGCCGTTACATTCCTGACAAGTAACATCTGACACTAAATGAAGTCAAATTTAAATTCTCACTACATATTCGTACTTTTTATTGTGAAATACAAAATCGATGCTCACCTTAAAAATTATAAATTGATAGAAGCACGATAAACGCAAGCAAATAATATATATCCATCAATCAAAAAAAATACTCAAGAATTTCACTACAATTTGTTTCAAAAAATAGAAAGTTTTGGTCAAAAAAGTAACCGAAAATACACTATTATACGTCACCATTCTCAAAATATTATCTAATGTGGGTATCAATCTTTTATACCAACACGTTCTATCATGAGTGAAGAATCCACCCAAAGTGAAAACAAAGACAAGAAATCTCGAGGGTAAAAAATATTTGATTTCTTTCTTATTCATATTTGATTCAACTTCTATAATATACGTATAATCTTATTATTTATAATTAAATATGTTCTTATAAATATTTTTTTATTGTAAGATGGAATATAAAATAAGTTACTTATTTTGTTAGTAACATCAATTTCATGGTCAAAATAAGTAAATTTATTTCTTATAAGCATGAATAAGTTATATATGAAAATATTTTTAAAACTAAAAGATTTATTTACTTTAAGTTAACCAAACATTTATTATAAAAATAAGTAATTTATTTTAGTTCTAATCAATACAATTTTGTTTATTATAAAAGTTTATATATAATTATAAGTAAAATATGCACTAAATAAAAATCTAATTTGGTAATAAAAATTTTCACATTTTATTAATATCATGAAAGAGTATTTGAATAATTGGACTTGGGCTGAGACTCAATATGAAGCTAGGCTAATATAGAAATTTGGGCCAATTTAACTATAAAATTCCTCTTCTCTTACCTTGTGGGTTGGGACAAGACTGGGCTATCGAGATTACAAATAAACTGACCTACCACAATTTTCTAGATCATTGTGGATGAGTAGGCCTTTTTGTTGAAGTGTACTAACGTGGTTTACGCCAATTTTTTTTTTTCTGTAAATTACTATAGATCAAAACTCATGTATAAGTACACCGAGCATATTCAGGGGAAACAAGAAACAAGTGAAATACAATTACTTCGGGCATACCCGGACTAACAAAAAGATACAAAGCAAACATAACATTGTGCACATGCATTTTAATTCGTCTTACTCTACTATCTACTTGTGGATTTAAGTTCCTCAAAAACCTTTTTATTACGTGCTGTCCAAATATGCTAAGCGGTTTAGCAAGTGCAATTCTTTTAGACTTACTTTGACAAGATGTCCCTCGAGCCTCTTCTTTGGTACACTTCAAAGCACTCGGAATTGTAGTCATTGATCTCCTAATCCTCATCTACGCTTTAATCTTCATCCATATGATAGAGGTGAATGATCATTGGAAAAATAAATATTGTCCAGTTTCCAATTGTGTCCCATAAAAAATACAATTCTTGTCAATATTAAAATACGACAACCTATCCTTAGTAGTTTCAACTGGGCACCCAACCATAAGATAAAAACATGTTTTGGAGTGATGAAAGATTTCCAAACCTCCCTCGTCCAGACCCTCTTCTCTCCCTTCGGTAGAAAGTGCTCATAGGCAGTCGAGACGCAGAACTGCCCAGCACTATTCCAATTTGACAGCACGTTCCCAGCAGCTTGGACAGTTCGGTCATTTCCAACAATAATGTCCCTGATTTCAGACATTCTTTTGAGCAACAGAATTACTTTTCTTTGCCGTGCACTCCAAAATGTCCTTCCCTTGATACTTGATTAATCCTTTTAACCCATAGTGTGTCCTTAGCATGAATATTCCAAAGGGCTTTGATTAGAAGAGTTGAATTCCAACTTCTGATATCTCTAAAACCAAGGCCTCCCTCCTCCTTTGGTAAGCAAATGGTACTCCACGCAACCAATGGTTTTTTAGTACCCCAAAGAAAAATTTGGCAAAGCTTAATAATCCTCAAGGCTACCGTGGATGGAATGGGGAATATAGAGAGCCAAAAACACTCCACACCTTGTAGTACGACTCTAACGAGTTCCACCCCTACATGCAAAAGATAGTGAAGATCTTGTCCATGCACAAATGTAAGCTGAAAATTTATCAAAGAGCACTTCATATGAGCTGATTTTCGGTTTCTCGATAGCAAGTGGAATTCCCAAATATCGAAACGGCATAGAACCCTTGGGAATGTTGGTCATTGGCTCATTGCAACGGCATCCTCTAATTCTTGCCCATGAATACCCACCATATACAAGCTTGATTTGCTGGCATTCATTCTAAGTCCCGACACATCACCAAATTTAGAAAGACAAATCATCAAAATCCTAACCAATTTTTATCCACATGCAAGTAACAATAGAGTAAATTGCATAATATGTTCACGCAATGTCAAAGCAAGTAGTATGTGAGGGCACTTGAGAAGCACAACTGCTCTGCCTCGTGTGTCTTTTGTGAAAATAGGGACAGAACATCCCACCAAATTTTCTAGATCATTGTGGATGATTGGGCCTTCCCGTTGGAGTGTTCTAAAATTGTCTATCCCAGGAACAAATCTATCTTTATCCACAAGTAACAATAGAGTAAATTTACACCATTCTTCACAATGCACATCATTATTTTAACAGTCGATGACAAATTGTATCATTAGAACACGGTATAAATACAAAAGGACAGGAGGGAATAAAGATAACAAGGATTCTGCATAATGCGAAAAAAAAAAAATTATTCAACATTTCTTTATTTTGAGCATTAGCTGCAAATACAATACTATAGCTTGGCAAATACAGGTTTTTTCTTCTGGCGCTGAGCTGATATTGCTTCGTTTAGATCATCAGATAGAAGGACACCCGAGTTCCATGTGGCAATATAATCCAGACCTTGATCCACTGTCAAATCCCTACTACATATCAACACTCTCTTTGTACCAATGACAGCAAGGGGAGACTTCGCAGCAATTCCTGCCACAGTCAAACACAAAATTCATCATGAGATGAATGCTAGCCATTTTTTTAATCCCGTGTATGGACTTCTACATTCAAAGTAGATGAAGTTGTAAACTACTTTCGAAAACCAAAAAGATCTCAATTTCTTCATTCTCCAACATTTAATTATGAAGATAGAGTAAATTATAGAACATAAAAAACTGAATGGATACAAGGCATATGACGCTGAATCATTGGTCAAGTTCATAAAGCAACCATTTTGACAGCACTACACACAGACACACACACATATATATATACTCATCAAAAGCAAAAAGAAGAAAAATTAAAGTCTGCAAGGAAATTTTTCTACCTTGAGCGGCATGATCCGTGCGCCCCCACCCCCAAAACACACATTGTGTTAGCATAATAGAAAAATTATATTAATGTATGTCCAAGACTCCAAATAGACAAAACATAATAGCAAAACTGTGAATTTCAAATATATTAGTCTTAGTGTGTCAAACATGGTTATTAAATTGAGCACCCCACATTTAATCAATAAATGTTTATTCTCTTCTACAGTTAAAAACTGGCATACTTCTATAGATACTCTACAGGCACTCTTAACCCTTTTCTTCTTTTTGGATGACCTCACATTTTATGTGAGCCTCGGACTCACACCCTTGTCACAAGCCTGTGACTTGGACATTACCAATTGGGTCCTGGTTGGCATAGAAAAAATTTTCTTCTAGTAAAATGAAAAGAATATGCATGACAATAGACTGGCATAATAGACTCTTAGAAGACTCGTCAAAAAGATTAAAGTCGCCAACAAACAAATTTAGAGCATAATGGATATTTTGTTTGAGAATTTATCTATTAATATTAATTGGGAAAAAAAAAATTGATAGAGATGTTAGTTATTAGAAGACTGTTAGGATTCTCAGTTCCTGATGATAAAGAGAAGTCAACTGAGAAATGTATTTGTATTGGAATTTCAACCGAATGAAAATTACAAATTTCAGGCTATTAGAGAGGCCCGATCTCTCCCCCTCTCAGTACAATGCATTTGTAAAAATTGAATACCCATCCCAGTTACCTTCCCCCCTATTTATTCACATTTCCTTCCAATACTCTTTTTACAATTTTACCCCTGCAACCGACTAACTGAATGAACTGATAATACTTTCTTTCTTCGTGCATAAGTACCGGATTGGAGGCCTATCATTACCCGCCGCCCCGAAATCCACCTTGTCCTCAAGGGAAAAACTAAGAAACTGCAGTCTGATGGCTTCAAAAGGTTCCCAGGTAGCTTCAAATTCCGGCAAACTTCTCCACTTAATCAGAATATCTGGTCCCGCAGCTGTGGTGTGAAGATTAGGGCAGACTCCAAGGACAGATTCCGGTTCCAAAATAAACTCCCCATTGGCTGTCAGTTGCTGTGGAAAAGATGAAACTGGCTGCAAGTTACCAATGGCTTTACGAAGTTGAGAGACATGGAAAACTGGTTGGATAGCGGCTGTAGGTGGAAGTTTCAATCTGTACGCTACCATTCCCACCCTTGACTCCACTTCGAACGGACCAAAATACCTCGGAGACAACTTCTGAAAACCCCTTTTAACTACAGATTTCTGGCGGAAAGGACGGAGCTTAAGATAGACTAAATCCCCCACCTCAAACTGGATGTCACGGCAATGCCCATCTGCTATTTCCTTCATTCTCACCTGCGCTCTAGTAAGTTGCAACCTCAGGTCCTTTAAAACCTAATCCCAATCAAGTAAGAGTTGCTCAACCGAAGAATTAACTGTCATTCCTTTCTCAAGGGAGAGAATCAAAGGTGGCTCACGACCATATACAATTTGAAAAGGAGTATGCTTGGTGGCGGTATGGAAAGAAGTGTTGTACCAAAACTCAGCTCAGTGCAAATATTGGCTCCGTACCCGTGGTCTATTCGATGCAAAACATCGCAAATATGTTTCTAAACATCTGTTGACAACCTCCGTCTGTCCATCGGTTTGGGGGTGATAGGCGGTACTATGTTTAAGGGCAGTTCCCTGAGCTTTAAAAAGCGCCGTCCAAAACGAACTCATAAAGATTCTGTCCGTATCAGATATAATAGAATGAGGCATGCCATGGAGCCTCACCACCTCGCGAATGAATACGTCGGCAACTATGGGAACAGTAAAAAGATGTTTCAACCCCACAAAATGTCCATATTTGCTCAAACGGTTCACAACCACCAAAATTGTATCCACGCCGCCTGACCGCGGCAACCCCTCAATAAAATCCATAGAAATGTCCTCCCAGACTAATGTGGGGATTGGTAAGGGCTGCAAAAGACCTCCAAGAGATAAAGCTGCATACTTATTTTGCTGACAGATTGCAAAGTTCGCCACATAACTCTTCACCGCTGCCCTCATTTCGTGCCAGAAAACTTCTCTGGCCACCCGTTTATAAGTCTTAAGAAATCCAGAGTGGCCTCCAACCATAGTATCATGGCACTCCTGTAACAATAATGTCACGAAATGCGAGTTGGTGGGCAGTACCACTCGTCCATGATAGCATAAAATTCCATCCACCAGTGTATAACCCACTTGGTCAAGGGTTCCTACCTGGAGATCACTCACCATTTTACCTAGTACCACATCTACAGCGACCTCCTTCTTAATATCATCGAGCTGTAGCACTTTAGGAATGGTTATAGCCACGTAATTTAGAGTCGGTTGAATTCTGGACAGGGCATCTGCAGCCTTGTTTTCCAACCCAGGTCGATACTAGATGTCAAATTGATATCCCAAAAGCTTAGTGAGCCATTTCTGATGGTCTTCACTCACCAAACGCTGCTCCAATAAGAACTTCAAACTCCGTTGATTGGTTCGAACAATAAAATGCTTGCCCGATAAGTAATGGAGCCATTTCTGTATCGCAAACACCACAGAATTTAATTCCCGCTCATACACAAATCTTTGCCTGGCGCTCAGAGGTAGAACTCTGCTAAAGAATGCAACAGGATGGCTGTCCTAGAACCGCTCCTAAACTATGCCCAGATGAGTCCGTTTCAACCACGAACTACTTAGAAAAATCGGGAAGTGCCAACACTGGAACATTGACTATGGCAGCCTTGAGGTTCTGGAAGGCTGTTTCGGTCTCCCCATTCCAACGGAACCTATCCTTCTTCAATAATTCAGTCAAGGGCCATGCAACCTTAGCATATCCATATAGGAAGCGTCTATAATACCCCGTGAGTCCCAGAAATCCCCGAAGATCCTTGAGATTACTCGGACTCGGCCAATTAACCATGGCTGCAATTTTCGACTGATGAGCTGCTATCCCTTTTTCAGAAATCACGTGGCTGAGGTACTCCACTTCAGCTTGGCCGAATAGGCATTTCTTCTCATTGGCGTACAGCTGATGCTTACTCAATTCACCTAAGACTATACCCAAGTGTCGTAGGTGCTCCTCAAGCGTCTGAATGTAAACCAAGAAGTCATCGAAGAAAACAAGGATAAACTTCCGCAAGTATGGTCGAAACACTTCATTCATCAAATGCTGAAAAGTTGTTGGAGCATTCGACAATCCAAAGGGCATGACCAGGAACTCATAGTGACCCACATGAGTGCGAAAAGCCGTCTTGGGAATGTCTTCAAGTCTTACTCTGATTTGATGATAGCCAGATTTTAAATCTAGCCTGGAGAACACCCGAGACCTATGTAATTCATCCAACAATTCATCTATCACAAGAATTGGGAAACGGTCTGGCACCGTAACTTTGTTTAATGCTCGATAATCGACACAAAATCTCCAACTACTATCCTTCTTCTTAACCAACAAAATGGGGCTTGAGAATGGACTTTGACTTGGCTGTATAATTCCCGCAGCCAACATCTCTCTGACTAATTTTTCGATTTCATTCTTCCGGACATACGGGTATCGGTAAGGTCTGACGTTCACAGGAGCTGCCCCTGGTTGTAATAGAATTGCGTGATCACGAGCTCTCAGAGGAGGGAGTTCATTGGGCTATTCAAAGACACTATGATGATTTCTCAATAATTCCGTAATTGAGCTATGAACTTGAGTCTCTGGTGCATCCTATTCCACACCTAGACTTCCCAATTCCAACAGAATACCCTGTTCCCCTGCCTTATATGATCTCACCAACGATTTCAGCGACACCTGTGTCTTATCCAAACTAGGATCCCCTTGTAACGCAATCGTCTTCCCACCCACCTTGAAACGCATAGTTAGTGCCCCCCCAATTCACTTGCATTTTACCCAGTGTCTCCAACCACTTCATCCCGAGAATTACGTCTGTGCACCCAAATTTCAATGGCAAGAAGTCTTCCACCACTTCAACTTCCGACAACGACACCACCACTCCCTTACAAATACCACCCCCTTTAACTGATAACCCAGTCCCTATCACCACCCCATAGCTGGCGGATGCCGTAACTCTCTAAACAAGCTCAGATGAAATAAAGTTGTGGGTGGCCCACAATCAATGAGTACTATAACTGGTTTACCTAATATCGCACGACGCAGCTTCATGGTTTTAGGTACAGTGAGCCCTATTACCAATTTAATCGACAACTCTACCATTTCTTCCACCAAAGCTCCCTCTTCCACGCCAATCTCCTCCATCGATTCCTCAATTTCCTCTTCCCTCACCAAAAGCACTTGCAACTCTCGATTTTTACATCGATGTCCCGGAACATACCTTTTATCGCAGCGGTAACAAAGCCCTTTTTCCTGCTTGAGCTGCAATTCGCCATCGGTTAGGCGCCGAAAGGGCGTCGCAACCCTCTCCCCCCTTGTCGGACGCTGATTCGCAACGCCTGAAAACTTCCCAGCACTTGCCTGGGTCTGTTGTGCTTTATGGGTCAATTGATTAATGACCTTAGGATATAACCTCATATAATTTGGGCCACTTTCCACTGGGCTGGCCAAAGGAGAATTATTTGTTTTTAATCGGACTGGGCCACAAACAGGAAAAGCCCGTTTGAGAGATTCATTTCTGTCTTCAACACGTTGGGCCAACTCCATGATTTGGCCCAACCCCTGTGGTATGATCATCCTGACCTCAGCTCGAAT
Source organism: Fraxinus quadrangulata (assembly GCA_903798255.1). Classification (NCBI taxonomy): domain Eukaryota; kingdom Viridiplantae; phylum Streptophyta; class Magnoliopsida; order Lamiales; family Oleaceae; genus Fraxinus; species Fraxinus quadrangulata. The sequence continues at coordinate 47,001 of CAIGRB010058028.1, forward strand.
AATCGGGTCCAGTCTATTGATGAAGTTCCCCTCCAGCACAGAATCAGAAATGTCTGGTAATGACACCGCCAATAATTCGAACCAGCGCCGATAATCCCTCGCTGTCCCTTCCTGTTTCAAGGCGAGTAACTTCTCCAGCACACTTCCCTCTTGTGACGGTCGGAACCTCTACAACATCAACATTTTAAGGTCCTCCCACCACATTAATGATTGTCGACCATTCTCCCACTGAAACCAGGCCAACGCCTCGCCCTCAAAACAAACAGAAGCTGCTTCAATTTTTTCCCAGTTGGTGAGCTGATTAACGCTGAAATAACGCTCCGCTCGGAAAACCTAAGCGTCAGGCGCCTCCCCATTGAAGACCGGCATTTCCAAACGACGGATCCGGTTGTCCGTCCTAGCAATCTTCGTGCATAAGTGAACCGGATTGGAGGCCTATCAAAGACACGGCTTACTGTCTGACTTTCGTATTACCATGGAGGAGTCAGTAAGTCCAAAGTTTGAATTAGTAATTATTCAATCCTGGACTTTTCCAATACAACCAAATATGCAAAAATAGTTGACAATCTCACTTCAACTTGTTAAGCAAAGTAAATTTCCTGATGTAGAGGGAATAGGAATATGCCATGATAAATATTTATCTAGGATATTTTGGCAACTTTCCGAAAGGATCAAGCTCAACAATGAACTTCCTAAATAATTTCCCAAATTCTTTTGCAAGAACCCCTCATTTCATGAGAGTCTGTTTGCTACACAACCTTTTCCAGCTCACCAAAACAAGGAAAGGGGAATATGCTACTTCATTTATGGGGTATCATATATCTTTCTTCAGCAATGATATGAAGGTTAGTTGCGCCAAAATTACCAGAGGGTTGAAGAATCAGTCTAATATTTTATGGCCACATCGGCACCATAAAATATAGGTTCACATAATATCAAACAAAGCAACCTATAATGGAACTTGAGATGTCTCTTACACCCATCCCCAAGCCATTAAACGACAAAGCAAGCAAGCAGTGTGGTAATATACACCAGCAAGGTATTTATATGTGTTAAGCAGCACAGTTCTCTAGTTTAGAATGTCTTAGACACAGAAGCAGCTACATTCAAGTTGCTCAGCTATATCACATAGTGACATACACATTGGGTGGCTTTGTCGTACAAAACATTAAATTCTTTCTAATAAATTGCAATATCCAAATACTAGTCTAAGTAACTAACAAACGTGATATGAATTATAAAACAATGAAAGATACATTCTTAATTGAAAGAAACATCACGTTGTCTAAAAGAAGAGAATGGCAAGTAATTACAGCAAATTTTTTTAGCATTGAGTTACACTCGCAAACCTTAATTAAGAAAATAATATGAATATTAAATTTTGTTCATGAATTGAGACTGATGTGAACAACTAGATAATAAAATTCCAAGGCTCATAGTCAACATAGTCTAATACATTATTCTCCACCAGTATTCAAACGCAACCTTGATATGCATTCTTTTTTATATGATGTATCTTTTCATTTTATTAACCGAATTATCAGATAATTTTAATGGAAACAGAGGTTTCAAGGATGTAATCACAGAGATTCATCTTTGTCATCAAAATGCCAAGTTTTAATTCAACATGGCAGAAGACCTTGGCTGCTACAAGCCATAACAAAATCAAGTCAAAATCCATTCACAAAATCCTAAAGACGGCCGAATCATTTTTGTTCTTGGAAATTAAGTAAAGAAGTAATTACATTATCTCTACTTCATCCATCCATATTGCAACAAAATAATATTATGCCATATTAGCAGAGTTATAAAAAGACAACATTACCCTCAGCAATTGTGGCAACTCCATCCTCCATAGCTTCCTTGGAATCGAAAACCTGAGTTACCAAACCCAACTGCTTGGCCTCTAAACCCGAAACCCTCCGAGCCGTCAAAGACAACTCCATTGCGTTCCCGAACCCAACAATAGACGGAAGCCTCTGGAGCGACCCGAGATCAGCCGTGATCGCCAAGTCCACTTCTTTAACAGAAAAAAAGGCATTCTCGGTGCAATACCTTATATCACACGCCGTAACTATATCAACCCCTCCTCCAATGCACGCCCCATGAACAATAGCGATTACCGGCTTTCTGCAGTCCTCAATCGCCGTAATTGAGCGTTGCATGACCTTTATCTCCCGCCGGAGCTTCTCTCTAGTGCGTCCGGCGTCGTTGGAGACGGTATCACTGGACATGGAGTTAGCAGTTTGGAGGTCGATGCCGGAGCAAAAGTGGGGACCTGCGCCAGCGAGAATGATGACGGCGACGTTAGGATTTTGGTCGAGAGAGGATAGAGCTTTCGGGAACTCGATGAAGAAGTCAAGTGAGAGGGCGTTGCTACGTGAGGGGCGATTGAGATAGACGTAGAAAACTCGTGAGTTTGGGGATTTTTGCTTGATTTCGAGGAATTCGTACTTTCCTTCCATTTTCTTTTCTTGGGATAATGGTTTTCCAGTGAACGGAGAGAATAATGACTTGGAGGAGGTCGAAGGTGTGGCCCAACTCTACCTATATTTTTGTGGATTATGGATTGGCCCAATTCTACCTATATGTTGATACAAGGGGAAATTAGGCTCACTATATTAAAAAAAAACCAATTAGATTAATGCACTTAACATAAATTTAAACTTCTAATCACAGTAATTTATATGTCCCAAAACCCACCACATTCAATTACATACATACATAGACACAAAGACTCGACTTCGCTCACTATTTTTTCAAATTTTTCATCAACTTCATCCCATTTTTCTCCAAATTTCGGTGGGCTTTGAAGATTAATTATATTCCAACATCATTCATCCACAAATTCACACTTCCATCCATAAAAATTTCAAGAAATCAAAGGTAAATTGGCTCAACTTTATAGGTTTCGAAAGTTTTCTTCTTTGTTTTAAATTATTGCTCATGGTTGGAATTTTTTTAGTTTTGTTAGGAGTATGGGCATAGTTGATGTTGGTTCTGTAGATTGGTTGTGGAATATTTGGATATAGCATAGAATCATGAGAAAATTTTACTCGTTTCAATTACTGTGCATATCAAGTGTTCGATTAATTGCTCCAAATGCATTTTTGAGTGAATTATGCCATGATTTTTGTAAGATACATAGAATATACACTCATAAACACTCACATGTCATTGTCTCTCCAATTGCAAGAATTGAATGACGATTTAGGGGGAAGCATATTCAAGCCTACGTTCTCCCATATGTCCCCTACGTCCCTATTTGAGTCTCTACTTGCAGTCCCAATTTTCTACTTATTGCTTTTTAGTATTGTTATATCATATATGAGTAACTAATGGTCGTTCAGCCATGTTGACTTGTTATGAGGAGAAGCAAGGAGGTCAATTGAAGCTGGGAAGAAAGGAAAGAAGAAGACCAGAGCAAGACAAGCAGAGGAAGAAGGAAATGCAGCCAACAGTTTCCCTGAAATTCAGATACAGAACAGAAAGAACATTTTACGCTTTTGTTTTCTATTATAACCTAGAAATGGAATTGGGAGAAGGTTGTAAATGATTATCGTGAAAAAATCTACCACCGCCTCTAGGTTATAATAAAATGTTTCTAGGGAAGTTAAACAGCTTCTATGGATGAGCATGATGTTTCAGCTTATATAGAGAAGTCATTTTCTGCATTTTTACTTCAAAGTTTTACAGTATGTTGGTCCTTACTTTTCCTTAGCTTTGGAGTTATACAAAACTTGTAATCTTGGAACTTGTAATCTTGGATAGAAAATCCACATGTAGAACTACTAATGTTTTGTAGGATTTTTTTGTTATGAATTATATTTTTATTCTGATATTTCACAACTTGTTTTCCATTTTTTGCACAATTAATGTTATGGATCTAAAAGGGGAAATATTTGTTTTCCATTTTTTGCCTCATGTTCTTGATTGCTAACTAACTACTACTTTTTTTAAGTTATGTCACTTTTTTGAGTTTCAATCACTTTTTATAGTGTGTGTCATTATTTTCTATTGATTTTTTGATTTTTTGGTCACTTTTTTTACTAACAAGATCACTTTTTTTTTTATAAAAGTGAAATTATGTCATACTGTCACTTACTTAATTTTATGTATTATCATCTAGGGATGTCAAAGTTACTTGTCAATTTTATAAAAGTGACATTGTGTCACTTTTTTAGTTTTTGTCACCTTTTAAGTTTGTCACTTTTTAAGAAGATAAAAAAAATGAAATAATATGTTATATTTTCCTAACATAATCAGCATATGGATTGGCCTGGACGTGCTGATTATTTTAAAAACATGATTACTGTTGTTCTACAAATGGATTGTGTTATTTTGGTATTTGTCACTTTTTAAAATTTTTATTACTTTTTTTTAGTTTGTATCACTTTTTGAGAGTGTCACTTTTTTTTTATTTTTAGTTTTGCCACTTTTTTTGAGTTTGTAACTTTTTTTTATAAAAATTGTCAATTTTTTACTTTAAAAAAAAAGTGACTTTTTTACTTGTTTTAAAAAAAAGTGACATTGTGT
>CAIGRB010058057.1:0-18762 GCA_903798255.1 Fraxinus quadrangulata
ACCCTTAATTATGATAGCAATATTTTGAGCTCATAAGGTTGTTGACATTTGTATTATAACATTTATGGCCCAGTGGGAGATTTTTGGTAAATTCCAACATATATGGGGCCACACATGTAATATATTAAAATGTGTGGTACTATTGTTTAAAGATTAGTCAATTAAAGTGATCCATTAAAGTTAATTTTGACTAATGGGTATTAGGTTTTATGAAAATATAGTGTAGAGACTGAAATGGTTGTTTTAAATTGATGAGGGGCCAATTTAAAACAACTGAAAGATAATAACTATTCAGTTATTACTATTATTATGAGGTCATGGTCCCCAAAAATTGATAATGATTTTCAGATTCTCTGCATCCCCATCAACAAAGAGTAAAATTGAAGAGAATATCACCAATCAATTGGAAGATCATAACCCATTCAGGCAAACAAGATCAAAGTATGTTTATGTTTTATTCGTTTCTCTGATTTCAACATGGAGTATGTATTAAAGTTTATATGTGAAAAGGGTTTGATTAAAGCATATGGATTGATAATCCATTTTTTGTTAATCTATCATTTGGCAATTGATGGAGGTTATGGTTTTGAGTTTGAATTGAGAAGATTATGGCTAAAATAGGACCATAGTTCTTTCAAGTTTTAGGGAATATGTTGTATTCCATATCTTTGATAAATTGACTAAGTAGAAATTCATGTCAAATTAGGGCTAAACTATCAATTGGAATGATTGATATACATTAGGGACTGCCTTTGGTGTGGAAATTCATGAAAATTGTTAGTAGAAAACATCTAGATCTATTTGCACACCATAGCTTGACATGGCTAGGAATTGACCACCTTACGTCACCAACTTTGTCCCCCCTCATCTAACCCAAACAAATAGGTCAAACAGAGATGTTAGTTTAGGGAATGTAAGCTATATCATCTTCATCTATTAAATACATACCCGATATAATGACTTTTTTTCTCGAACGTTGAATGATCTTTTACACTTTGGTGCATGAATATTGACATGTAGTAATATATTTTGAGGGTGTTTCCCACATTATCCTAGTTTTATGACTATTACCTATTATTTTGATATTGGAAGAAAACGACTTGCCCATGACCTAACCCGGATGCATGTGAGTAGTTTGGAGGAAGAAGTCGAGGGAGTTGAGATTTTGAATTTGAAACTATAACCTCCCACCACCTCTAACTTCCATTTCACCAAAAATCATGCAAGAGACAATACAAAATTCGTATGTGAAGAAAATGGTGAAAACACATAAGGGCTGTGACTTGTTTTGGAACATTTACATCTGTAAATTGGTAATTGGGTCATGGCTATCAAATTCCTTCATTTGTGATAGAATTTCTGACCAAAAGGCACCCACAAGGTGGTGTGGAAAGCAAATAAATCAAAGGCAAGTAATTCAACCTCGTTTTTATGATTTCAAGTAAGTTCTACCACTCCAAACTTGGTAGAAAGCATGCTATTACAATTTACATTGGTATCAAAGCCTAAGTAGGTTCTTTTCTTGCTTAATTAAATGTCGAAGGTGTTTTAATATGACAAAATGCATGTACTTTCAAAGCTTGGAGACCATTAATGGTAACTTTTGATATAGTCCATATAACTTCATGAAATTTATATCACATGTTCATGATATTATGTAGAACATATTTGGTAAATTTCACTTCGATTGGATTTATATTTTTGGAGAAAAATCAAGTCCAAGTTTAGAAAATCGAAACTTCATCACATGATAACTTTTTATATGTTAAGTTTCACGCAGCCCATTTAGTATGGTTGGATAGATCTTCTCAAGACCTTTCTAACAGTATAAAGAACATAAATTTTGTTATAAAATGAAGAAGTTATGACCCTAGAAGTGTTGATAAAAATCTAGAAAATCTGACAATTTTGTAAATGATGAACAATATTTGTTTTTCCATTTCCACACTCGGCAGACCTATTTGCATCCTAAACGCAGCCTTAGAAATTGAGGTTGTAAAATCTTATCATATAGATGAACTCAAGAAGTCGAAATTAGTCGAAAAGACGAAACGAAAAAAACTTTTCGAATCGAATTGGCAGCGCGTGCATGCATGCACGCCGCACCTATCTGCACACGTCTCCAGTTTTTTTTTATTATAACTAAAATAAATGAAAAGAAAAAAAAATAGGACGACAATATGCATGAAGTTTCAAATTCAATTTGAAAAATTGCAGCTAGGTCCTTGAAATATTCTTGATTTTTTGTATACAATTAAAATTAATTTTCAGATAATCAAATATATATTTTTTNAATATTCTTGTTTTTATAAAAGCAATTAAAAATAATTTTCAGATAATCAAATATATATTTTTTATTTTTATAATTGAAATAAATTTATAAAAAAGTATTAAAAATATTTTTGACTTGATTAAACTTTGATTTTTTTTTTATAAAATCGAAAATATATGTTTAAGTGGTATTTGCCTAGTGAAAATTATTTTTGAAGTGTTCTCATTTTTTATGAAAATAAAAAATACTCCAAAAGTATTTAAAATACCACGTTTTATATACATTCATGAGCTATGTGAGTCTTGATTAGGTTATATGATCTATTGTAACTATTTTCAATTTTTATGTTTGATCATATATATTTAGATCTATCCGTACTTTTAGCATCTTTAGAGGAGATTTTAGTAAAGCACGAGCTGTGGAATATGTTGAAAAATTACTTGCTTATCGAAATTAGAAAATGGATCCACAACATAATATATATATCTCGAAACAATGCGTCAAAAAGTGATGCATTTGGGACAACATATATGTGAGGTGGAGAGTATGTATCATCTAATGAGGACTCTTCCTAAACTTTGGCATGATAGAGCAATTGAAATTTTGAATAATTTACCTGCTCTAGCCTATAATTATCTTATCAGGATTTTGATTAGGAAACAAATTCAAAGAATGAGAATTTTATAATAAATTTAGATATGTATTGTTAGTCCATATTGTGGAACAACATCAATGTAATATTTTTTTCATGTCTAATAGTTGAATAGAAAAGTTTATTCTGATCACATGTACATATTTGACATTTTGTGGTTTACAAATATATGTTTTATATTTATTACATATAGTCAAAATGTCTTGCTTACTACATGCTTAATAGTTTAATTGAGAGGGAGTTCTAAGTTTGAAAGAGTTTGAGTAATTCTGATCTAAAATTTATAATTTTGCACTAGGAAATTAATTTTGTGATAATATAACATTAGGATAATAGACGATGACTGGAAACTTAGTAAACTTTCAACTCCGTGTCTAGTGTGAAATTATCATAAAACTTAATTTGCATGAGCGCAAAATGATATGCGTCTATGAATGGACATTTATATGATTGTCACTAAAATTTTGACAGGTCATGGCATCTAAGAATATCGTAACTGGCCTTAATAAAGATGACAAATTGAATGAAAATAACTATAACACTTGGCACCATAAAATTTGGTATGTATTGGAGGAACATGATTGCCTTGAGGGCATTAACCACGTACTGGAAGACCCAGTGGTGGGTTAAACTACTCAAATCATGAAAGTTACTAGACATGGAAAAAGAAAGATTCCACTACTTGTGCGATTTCAGTAAGTTCTGTGGTGGACATCTCATTCATGAGTGTGAGCAGTTCCCGGTTGCTCATGACATCTAGACATATCTGAGAGAGAAATATAGTGGTACTAGTATGAATAGACTCAGACAGCTGACTATTGAGTTTAACACTTATAAGAATCTTCCAATCACAACATCACACATCATGTGAGAACCATGCCTACTATGATTAGGGAGTTGAAGTCGGCTGGTCACATACTTTATGATGAGCAGCAAGTTCAAGCTTTGATCTGCTATCTTCCTAATAATTGGGAACATCTGAAAGTCGATTTGACTCACAATGATAGCATCAAAATATTTACTAATACTGACTGCCATGTGGAACTAGAGGATGAGTGACTTGGAGCTGTTAAATCCTTTGGGCATGCTTTTGTAGTTGAACTAGTACTATAAAAGCTTCAGATTTTAAACGTACCAAGAATTGGTTCAAAGGCAGGAAGGGGAAAAGAAAAGAGACTGGACACTGAACTAAAAAAAACAAACCCAAGCGCCATAAGAAAGGTAAATGGTTTGGAAAGAAGAAAGACAAGAGCAACTTGAAATGCTACAATTGTCAGGTGCTGGGTAACTTTGTTCGAGAATGCCCTAAGCCAAAAAAAGTAGCTTTTATAAATACCTCTTTAAGCGTTGTTTACGTTTCAAGCACTATTGTGCTAACTAAATCTTATCCTATGTGGATTGTAAACTCAAAGTGATAGACCATATGACTAGGGATGAAGAAGCATTCTTGGACTTCCATCGATTTCCAGCTGGTACAAAGTCGATATACATCAGCAACAATAATAGAGTAGAGGTGAATGGGTACATTCAAGTTACATTTGTGTGGTGGCCATACTATTCTTCTTCATAATATCCTATTTGCACCAGGGATACAAAAAAAAACTTAATTACTGTTGTTCTTTTAAGATTAGGTTTTTGTTTGAACTTTGTGGGATCCCTATTCATTTAAACAATGTTAGTGTATTTTATGGAACGTGACATGTAGAAGGTGGTTTCGTAGTGTTAGGTTGTGATCCAAACACTTATAATTATTATATTGATTATTATTTTTCTGTGAATGTATCTACTTCTTTTAAAGATTTGAATATCGATACATATGAATGGCATGCTAGATTAGGACATATTGGGCAAAAGAGACTGAATAGGTTAGGTAAAAAAAGCTTGCTAGGTTTAATCTCTAAGGTTTCATTACCTACTTGTGAACATTGCCTAATCGAAAAAACAACACAAAAATCATTCGGTAAAGCCTTAAGAGCTGAACTTTCATTACAGTTAGTCCATTCAGATATATATGGACCTATGAATGTGAGAGCAAGACATGGAGTCTCTTATTTCATTACTTTTATAGATGATTTCACGCGGTATAATTATGTTTATTTGATTTCTCATAAGGCAAAGACATTAGAATGCTTTAGACGATAATTAAATGTGGTAGAAAATAAAGTAGATAGAAAGGTGAAAGTCTTAAAAACTTATCAGATGCGTGAATATTTATCCGAAGAGTTCAAAGAACTATGTAATTATAAGGGAATAATTGACAGTTAACTATTTTCAATATACCACAACAAAATGATATTGTTGATAGAAAGAATAGAACGATGCTAGAAATGGTGAAGACCACGATCACACAGGCTAACTTACCCATTTCCTACTAGAGAGATGCTTTGTTAACTGCACCCTATATTTTGAATAGAGTTCCCTCTAAATCGGTATCTACTACACCGTATCAACTTTAGATGGGCAGATTTCCTAATTTTAGTTATCGTAGATCCTAGAGATCAGATGCCTATATTCATGATTCCTCAGGTAAGTTACAAAAATTGGATCCTCGATTAAAGAAGCATATCTTTACAAGATACTCTAACCAGTCCAAAGGATATGTATTCATAGGTGAAAATCGAGGTGAGACTATAACAGAGATAGAATCACGTGATGTGATATTTCTTGAAAGCGATTTTCCTAGTAGGGAGAAATTGAAAAGTGGGAACCTTTCTTTGAATTAGATGATAGAGTTATACTTGATGGACAACTGAGATACAAGAAGAAACATTTCCACCTGTTGATCCAAGTAGAAGCAATTTTTCTCCAAGTGACAGGGGCACATTAGAGCTTTCACTTCATAAGAGTACTAAAAAGAGTATGCTTAAACGTCATGTTGAGATTGAAAGGAAAATCCTTCTAGTATCTTCAAAAGATGATGAAGAACCAAATTCAGTACAAGAAGCTCTATTGTGCCCTGCAAAGGAAAAGTGGGTGAATGCAACGAAAGAAGAGATGGAGTCTATGGAATCAAATTAAGTTTGAGACTTGGTTGATCTTCTATCCGATCGAAAAGTCATTGGGAACAAATGGATTCTAAGATAAAGCGAAGAGCTGATGGGACAATAGAGAGGTATAAGATTCGTTTGATGGCAAAGAGTTATACTCAATATGAGGGTATAGATTATGAAGATACATTTTCACCAGTAGTGAGATTTACTTCAATTCCCCTATTCTTAGCCATATTGTCATTTTTAGATTTAGAATTAAATCAAATAAATGTGAAAACTTTCTTTTTTTAATAGAGAATTGGATAAAGAAATCTGCATACAACAACCAGTAGTTCTCATTAAAACAGGCCAAGAGAATAAAGTTTATAAATTGAATAGATTAATATATAGCCTAGAGCAGTCTTCTAGACAATAGTACTTGAGATTTAACAAAGTAGTTATCTCGTACAATTTTGTTATGATGGACGAAGATCACTGTATTTATTTGAAAATGTCTAATGAGAAAGTTATAATTTTATCTCTCTATATAGATGATATCTTACTGGCCGAGAATGATAAAGATTATATTAAAATCATTAAGAAATGGTTGTTTTCAAATTTTGAAATGAAGGATATGGATGAAACAGATTGCATATTAGGTGTTAAATTTCATAGAAATTGTTCAAAGAGACTTCTTGTTCTGTTACAAGAGACATATATAAAGAAAATTCTTAAACGTTTCAAAATGGAGAATTGTAACCCCATTGACACTCCTATATCGAAAGGTGAAACTTTGAGTCTTCGCATGTGTCCTAAAAATCTTGAGAAAAAAGAAGAAATCTCCAGAGTTTCATACTCTAGTGCAATTGGGAGCTTGATATATGCTATGATGTGTACTTGTCCCAACATTTGTTATGCCGTTGGTCTAGTCACTAAGTATGAGTCTAACCCCGAAAGATAGCATTGGAAATCTGTTAGAGGATACTGAGACACCTGAAAGGGTACTACTAATTATTACATATGCTATCAAGGGAATGATTTGTGCTTAAAAAGATACACATATGTTGATTGGGGTGGAGACCTAGATGAGCACAAATCAATTTAAGGAATATGCATTCTTGCTTAATAATGGTGATATCTCTTGAAGTAGCAAGAAATAGACATGTATTTCCTTGTCCCTAATAAAAGCAGAATTTGCAGCATGTGCTTCAGAGATACAAGAAGATGTTTGGTTAAAGAGATTCTTACAGCATCTAAGAGTTCTTAATGGTGATGTGGAACCTATTTTGATTTTATATGATAGTCAGGTAGCTATTGTATATATAAAGGATCCCAAGTATCGCAACAAAATCAAGCACATTGATACAAAATATAATTTTGTAAGAGACATTATACGAAAGAAGTGAGTTTGCAGTATATTTCTATGCACCAAATGGTTGCTGATCCATTTACAAAGCTTATTCATAGAGATTTTTATGACTCATTTTAAATATTTGGGATTGCATAGAATTTGAATTATCCACTATGCAAACTTTTCATATAAGTCCATTAATAAACAATATTTCGAGTTCATATGTTAAGAGTAATCTTTTATCATGATTTTTAGACTATTATTTAATATGTACACATAAATTATGTCAAACAAGTTCGAATTGGTTCACTCACACGAACAATGGCCTCACACTTTGAGGCATGCTGCGATGAGATAGTGATCATGTTGTGTACCGATTCAGTTACCTTGATCAGGTATTAAGATAAGATTACAACAAGTATTCAAAATGGATTTTTCTATCCATTAGACTTGCTTAATAGATAGATTGAGTTCTTGATTGTGATTGCCTAGAGGAATAAATATAAAGAGAACTTGGGTTGGATATCGAAAACATGAAACTCCGGAGATTTCTTAGGGCATATGTCTAATCAAAATCACGTGAGATATATTTAATTTGTAAGATTAAACATACGCCCTAAGAAATGGAGAAAATATCGTAACACGTGTTTCATACCACGTGTGCTTTAACAACCAATGAGAAATGAAAGAATTAATCTCTACTTCTTTATTGTATGAGTCTCCTAGACACATGTGACCTTACTTAAGTACCCTTATGACTTTTGACTGTTTCTCAAAATTTTATTTCGGTGTTTGCTACTTTAGCATGTTGCCAATAACTATGGTTGATTAAGTTTAATAGGACATTTTTAGGAAAGCAGCTGACTTGAAATTAAAGAATTCAAGTAGAAAATGAAGACTATTTTATCCAACACCTCAACTTGTATTTACCGGCTGGACAATTGTGTTGAAATTTTGAGTTTGCAACACAATTGTGAATATAATAAAGATGAGAAAGTTGAGTATCTTCTTTGATTAATTGAGGGGTCAGAAATACTCGAATCGCTGTTACAAATATGTTTGTGGTATAGCGAGAAATATATTTCATCTTCTAGAGCTGTTATATATACCTAAAAAGTGTAGTGTTGTGTGCTCTTGAATTAACTCTTTAGTCGCACGATTCATTTACTTGTATGAACTTGAAGATGTTGAAATAAATATAATTAATATTATATTAGAATTAGAATTAGGTTAAACCCATGTTTAGCATAGATATAAATTATTATAAGGCATGTATTGCTAGAGAAAGTGCTTTAGAGCTATTAAATGGTTCACCTGATCTTAGTTATGATAGATTGGCCAAATATTGCAATATTTTGAAGAATAATAATCCCAATACAGTGTCGTTCATTGAGGTTGATAATGAGAATTGTTTCAAATACTTTTTGATGGCTTTAGGATCAAACATACATGGTTTTCACTCATCAATAAGACGGGTCATTTCTATGGATGGAATATTTCTCAAATCTAAGTTTCGAGGTAAGTTACTTGTTTCCATGTGTCAAGATGAAAATCCTCAGTTATATCCTCTCACATTTGGCATTTTTGCTTCCGAAAATAACGCATCGTGGACTTGGTTCTTCAATAAGTTGTTTCATGTAACTGGTATGTTGGAAGGGCTTGTTTCTAGTTCTGATCGTAAGGATAGCATTCATAATGCTATAGAGATTGTTTATCCTAATGCACATCATGGATGTTGCATGTGGTATCCACAACTAAACATAAAGTCCAATTATTATAGGATTGATATTCTACCATTGTTCATGGCAATAGCAAAGGAGTATAGTTTGATTAATTTTGAAAAATCAATAGCAAATCTATATCGTAAAAGTTCGGCAGTTGGAGAATACCTAGAAAAGAAAGGTATGCATAAATTTTGGTCTCGAGCTAATTTCAAAGGAATTCGTTACAATATTATGACGACTAATAATGCAGAATCATTGAACTCGTTATTAAAGAATGCTCGTGAGTTTCAAGTACTTGCTATGGTTGAGTAAATTAGAAAGACATAACAGAAATAGTTTTATGATAGACACGTTGAGGCTGAAAAATGTGCATCTACTCTAACCCCACCTATTGAGGATAAAATGCGTGCAAAGTATGATAATACAAAGGGGTTGATAGTGGTACCAATAAATGAGTACGAGTTACATATGGGTGTTGAAGTGAAATGCATATTCTTAACTTGGAGGCAAGAACATGTACTTGTAGGGAATTTGATTTGGAAAAGCCTTCTTGCAAACGTGCTCCTTCTGCAACAAAGTTTAAAGGAATATCTTGTTACAATTTGTGATCACCTTATTATAATAGTACTAGTTGGAAACAAGCATTTCTCGAATGTATATATCCAGTGGCAAATGAGGCTGACGGGGAAATCTCCAATCAAACTAAGGTGTTATCACCCCTTTTGAATCGACGACAAAGTGGGTGTCCAAAAAATCGTCAGACTCCAACAAGGGAGGGAAGGGGAAACCCATAAATGTAGTAGGTGTGGTTAGAGGGGCCATAATCGCCTGACTTGCAAAAATACTCTAGACTAATAGACAGATCATGGGACTTGTTTTTATCAAATTTAATCTTGAAATTGTGGATAAATTATGATGGTTTTTGATAGATTGTGATAGTTTTGATAAATTGTTATGAATGAATGTTAATTTTTCAATTTAATATTTACATTGAAATGGTTTTTTGATAAATTTTGATAGCTATTTCGGTCAGATTTTTTGATAACTATGATAGCAGCACTGTTATATAGTCGTTTTAGAAGTATGGCTGACGTTTCTACTCATTTCGTATTCATTTATGTTCATTCTCGTTTGTTATGGATGTATGAATGTTAATTGTTGAAAATAAGTTTTAAATTGTAATGGTTTTTTATAAATTCTTATAGCTATTTTGATCACGTTTTTCGTAACAATGATACTAGCACCTTGTTCAGACCAAAATGGCATATGGTAATTTTAATAGTATGGTTGATGTTTCTACTCATTTAGTATTCGTTTCGATTCATTCACACCCGTAACCACATGAAAGTTTAGGGTTGAAAGTTTTAACTACATTTCGACGTTGCAATCGACACATTTGTTGAACGATAGTAAGTCGCTCCATAATCCGGTTGGAAACTACACTACACTTGACAATAAAAGAAAAACGTAAGTAGCAAGTATGATATCCAAAACATAGTATGTGTAGTCATTCAATATGTATGATTAAAATTGACCAGGCCCAATCGGCCAATCCAATCCAATCCATTTATGATATATAACAAAACCATTTGAAGGCATAGACGAAAGGAAAAACTTACGGTCGGTTTCAAAATTCTTCAAACCCTCATCCACACTCCAACTTCCACCAGACGACACCTCCATCTCCTACTGGCTGCTGCAGCCTGCCGTGGTAGATGACTCGAGTCGCGGACCTCCTGTGTTGCAGCCTATCGTGCTGGGCTCCTCGCCTCCGCCCGAACGGTCGGAACTAGGATAAGACGACTTGGACCCGTGAGCAGTGAGTCATTCTCTTTTTTTTTTTGGTTTTGGTAATTGGTGTTATTTTTTATTTATGAGTTATGAGTGATCGCTAAGGCTGATAAATGATAATTGATAAGTGAATGGAGAGATTTGATCGTTTAGTTGTCGGTGTTCATCTCTTGCTAGTTGCTACTAAGCATTCTTGATTTGTTTTGATCTCGAAGAATCATATTTATATCAACCTGCATAACATATGACTTATGAATTATTGATTTATGTTCTATCAGTTAATTGGCAATTTGGCTTTGAAATGAGAATTGTGAATATGTGAATATGTGATTTGGAATAAATAATTTATGGTGTATGAGTCATTGAGTTATGAGTTGTAATTTATCATTTATGAGTTTTGATTTGTGATTTGGGCATTTATGTTTAGGAAATTTTAGGATAAGTGAAAAAGAAAAATCAATTAAGAATATGTATGGAATTATATTTCATATGTATATAATTTTTACATTTTAGTGCAAGTACATATATGTTGAATAATTTTTAATATTATTTAATTAAATATTAATAAACGATTTCGCTATTACGATCGTTGATTGTCAACGATCAACAATCGGTCCACTCTAGCTGAACTTAGGTCCTGGATTCGTCACTATTTAGAACATCAGCGTTTCTTTGACTTCTTTATTTTGACCAATTGAACCTTCATTGACTTCGCCAGATTTGACTTACATTTCCACGTGGACTATTACATGATCTTCTGACTGGAGTCTCAACAACTAGACGTAACAGAAAGTTTTAGGGTCAGTAGTTTTGGATATGTTTAATGGAGTATACAGTACTTTTGTAATTTAATAGTATTTTAGTATTTCTTGAAATATTTTAGATTTTATATACAGTTATGAATTTTTCCCATACATAATGTGTTTCAACATTTTTTATTAAGCCCAACTCAAAATCCATTCATTTCCTCTTGTTTACAAATAAATGTTGCTTTTTAGAATTCATCCCATTACTTTATTTGCATGTATCTTTGAATTTAATAGGTGATTAATATATTATATTGACATAATTAGTTCAAAACATACTAATTAAATGAATTTGATTTGATCACTAGAGTACATCTTGAAAAATTTCAATTGTCAAAAAATAATGTAAGAAGGTATCCCCCATTGAAGAAGACAAGTAAAAATAGGGAATGGGTAGCAAGTTCACTTGGCTTTTGCCTTTTAGCACCTTGAATTGTTTTATATTAGAGTATGAGTTGATTTAGGAATAGTTGAATTTAGTGTTTGATTGTTGACTAATTATAATATTATTGAATAATTAGATAAATAGTTGGATTGTCACTATTGGATTATTTTTAGATTGTAGGGATGTTTAAGTGCTTTGAATTTTTATGCATTTAGATTTTAAAATGGAAGAAAATGAAACATGTGGAGATAGCAATTTGTAACAAAATGGATGATGATTTTCTTGTTGATTGACAATCAACATTGAACATGAATTTATTATGAAATTAGATGTAGATTCTATTATAGATATATTTATGCTATAAAACTTCATTGGGTATAAGTCTAATAGGTAATGTTATATTATGGCTTTTTTTATATACATATGAATTTTATTCTTACATTAACTTTAAAAAAAAATTGTCCCCCGCAACTTAAGTCCTAGCCCCACCCCGAGTGTCTCCAATCTCAAAAGTTCAATGCTGGTAAGCATTGATCTCTTACACGAGAACATACACATTAATCAATCTTCCGAATTGCTATTTTACTCACTTTATACCAAGTACATCTATCTTCCAAAGTGGATATCTCATCAGAACTTCCTCCACCAAATCCTTCATTCGGGATATAATGTCGTTCTAAGTTCCATTCTTCAAAAAGGGAACGAAATCAATAACTTTTTTTATAGAATTGATTGAAAGATTTCCCATATAACTATCCAGTCCCTCTGCACCCAAGCCGTTAACTTGCGTACCCACGAGCTAACGTTGTGATACCCATCAATTAGGGTATGTTTAGAGTACCACAGTTAGCTATCTTTATAAGAAAACATCGTACAGATATTAGCAAGTTATCACAGTTGGCGGACCATCATAGGAGAACATCAAAGTCTTGCAGCACACAACTAAACTATGCACATACTTGCTGCATTTCATTTCACAGAATTCGTGGCTACTCATTAAAGGGGAATTCTATTCTAGAGTTCATTTGAATAAAACAAAGGATAGAAACTATGGACAATTTATATTGTCACGAAATCAATTTATTATTGAATAATTAGATAAGTAGTTGGATTGTTACCGGTGGATTTTTTTTAGATTGTAGGGATATTTAAGTGCTTTGATTTTTTAAAACAAATGCTATGTTGATCCACGACGTGCATCTACAAAAGTTTCGAATTATGGCAATTAAAACAACAAACTGAACAACAAGATTCATATTGGAATCTTTTCCTTAATCAAATATGAAATAAATCAGATAAAAGAATCTATATGTAGCTTACACTGGAGATTTCAGTAGTATTTTGGAAAGATGGCAATGAATTACTTGTCCTCATTCGCAGAGAAGACCAGTCAATTCTCCTCCGGTGGAGATAGAACAAGTAAAACAGGAGAAGAAGAATGAATGTAAAGAAAATTGGCACTGAAAATATGAAAGCTTGGTAGTTTCGGCTCAGCTGCAGCTTTTGTGCAACAACTGTTACCACCATTACTGCTAGTACCATTTTGAATTGTTGCTGTTGTTTCTTGCCCCGAAATTTATTTTAAACATCAATCATGCTACACTGTCAAATGAATCGACATAATCCATGACATAACGCAACATGACATCCTATCATGTTCTGCCACATACACATCTCTCAACCTTTGTCATTTTCTATGCAAAGTAGATAAATCCTTTTAACATTACCATACATCACCAACACAAAAATGCTTCCTTTTATTGAAATCACACTTGTTAATTTTAAAAAAAAAAAAAAAAATCGATCACATTTATTCAGAGGAAAATGAAATTAGAAAACTTGTGAGTTAACGTCAGAGATAAATTGAACAAAACCCAGATGAGAAAACAAATCGAAATTGATTTTAAGGTCTATTAGATGGGTTCCTGGGATGCCCACTTCCCAAAAAGGCCCTAAAATTATGCCCGTAGAAAAGAAGTGAATGAAAACTGTGACTCAAGAAGCTTTTTCAAAATTAAAAAATAAAAAATCTGGGATTTAAATTTGGCGAGATAATTATAATACAAGTGACATTTTTCACCCAATCAACATTTGCCAAACATTTTCAACAATCATATCAAGGTAAGAGTGCACATGCGACATTTTCCATAATAATAAAGGATAATTGCAGCAAAAGCTCTAAACTTTTAAAACAGTAGCAAACTTTTCCCGAACATTTGATTTGTTGCAGTCGTCACTCCTAACATTTCCAAAGATTTTAGAGGAGGTCCTTTTGAACGATTTCCATCCAAACGTCCATTAGTTGACCACCCAACAAAAGATTGACCACTTTTTACCAAAATATGGGAGGGTAAATTTGTCCATACATTTTAAACACTAACCTCCATCTTCATTTTCGAATTGGAAAATACAGGATGACCCATTACGAAGAGATCAAAATTTTTTGAAAAATTATCTACAATGAACTCGCCCGAAGCTGGAGAACTTGACGACGGAGATGTCAGATATGTGTGCCCTCTGAGAGAATCACTACTCGAACCCATCTATAGTACGTTTTAGCAAATGTCGTATTTTCCAGTTATAGTTAGAGTAAAATTGTACAAAACGTAGTATTTGTGAGAAACTCATATACTTGTATTTTGGGATCGTTATGAAGAACTACTAAAACCATTTGCATTTCTCAATTTTGTGATTTCGATGTTTGTGGTGAATGCAGTGGGTAGGGTGTTCAAAAATTGCATAAAATGAATTGTATGGACAATTCATTTAAAACCAATCAGAACAAATATGGTCAACAAAAATTGGACTTTTGTAATTTTTTCCCTTTTCAGGAGAGAACTCCACTTATTTCACGATCCAGCTGAACCATGATGGGATTCTTTTTAGTAAAATGCGAAATTACGTGTATGAACACGATAAGATCAGCTATCTTAATTACATGGACCCAAATTTCTTCAATCGATTTCTGTTAGAGGATACAATGAAGTGCTGGGTTATGGTGAGCAAATGAGAAATTTATATAAGCTTGAAAAGAAAAGATTCACAGACGGGTCGTTTTGGTTAGTTACTGATGCAGACTTCATGAATGTTGTGAAATGTCTTGGTCTTACAAGAGTTGCAGATATGTACTGTTTGCCGAAATTGATAGAAGTATTGGAATTATCGTGGGATGAGAATGTACCAACTCGAGTTATAGTGGCTGATATGGAAATTGGTGAGATTTTTGAGAGTGTCCGTGTCAACAATGAAGATATGGAGGTCGGACAGAAACCTTTATTTGCAGTTGAGGTTTTTGATGATACGGTAGATGATGATGATCTTTATATGGTTGATGAATTTGAAGAGGATCGTTTGCATGAATATGACGGTGTGGATAACAGTAGACTTAGTGAATTTCACAATGTGGATGTAGTTGAGGCAGAGGTAAGTACAAATGATTAACCTGCGGAGCAAACTTGTGAGAAGTCAACCTCTAATCTACATGTTCCTTTGAAAATGTAGTAGAAGATGTTCGAGATACACAGTTTGAGCATCCAACAATTGACAATGAAATGGCTGGTTTTGCTTAACCATCAACATCTGAAAGTGCAACCTTCGTGAATCATCCACAATTGAGGGTGCAACAGGAGTGGAAGATCCTAGAAAGACATAGTTTGAGCAATCCACAGTTGATAAACCATCCATATTTGACTGTTGTACAGGAGTAGAAGATGCTAAAATGTTGGGCCTTCTAATGCACCTGTTGAACCTTCTGTTGTATAAGACATTAATGCTCAGAATATTAGCACTGAGTCTCCTAGTGGTAAGTCAGAAGTAGAAGAGGATAATGAGATTGGTCTAGAACATTTTTCAGATTATGAATACGAACAGGGGATATGGAAGAGGATAACCAAGATGAAAACACATTTTTAGATTAAGTGGGGAATAGATTTGGGGAAAGGGAATGCAGGCAATGACCAACCTCGTGAGCAAAATGAAAATGCAGAGAGCAGTTGTACAGACTATCTAACAAAAGAAATGAAGTTTGGTTCAACCCTATAATTGACATGGAGGACCCCAAATTCTAGATTGATAAGTGAACTGTAGAATGTTTAAAATTTTAGGCGCCTACAAACAAAGTTTTGTAATAGGCTTGGGGTATCTTCTGCTTATTTTTAATAGGTTTAGGGCCTGTTATGCATTTCATAATAATATGTTTAAAAGGTTCTCATGTACTTTATAGGTATGAAGTTTGAGAATATAAAAACTAGCTATTGTAACGTCCCAAAATTTCACAAACACTGGAGTATTACCAAAAAATCAATTTCTGTGTGGAACGATAAAATAATATTCTTTCAAAAAATAAGTAGAATATCCATAATGAAAACATAATAATAATTTAAATAACTGTCTTTGAACAAATTAAACTGACTAATAATTTAAAGGAAAAAAATAAACTTAATATTTTCTTTCGTCGATTCCTCTTGGCAGTTGCATTCACCATCCCGCAACTGTTCCTAATCAATCCGAACTAATTTGTAAAATTTTATAAGAGTGTGTATTTAAAAATACCCAACAAGATACGTGCAGTTTCCATACACAATTATATACAATAAAATAAACAATTCATACCACTCTTCTCTTATAAAGCATATAGGTGATCAAGCGACATACACATCTTAAGTCATCTTAAATTCCCGTAGGATTTCAAATCTTTTAATAAAGAACCCGAAGGTTTATTGGCAATTCATACACAAATTATCGAATATAAAAGTATAAAGAAACAAATCACTTGCACAAAAGTATCTTACTTTGATTGATCAAATGAGTTTTTGAAAAAATATACTAAAAATTTACAACTGTTTTATATGAAAGCTGCAGTATAAAATTCTTTGGTGGTGCATTGTAGGACAATTGCACACTATTTATAGTAAAAAAAATATAATGGTTGAGTCTTGGTACAATTGGAATGAAAAAATCGTATTTATCAAATTGGATAAAAATTGAATTTTTAGTAAATAAATCATAATATGACATATGTACATAATACATATCACAATAAAAGGTGATTCAAATCTCAATACGTGATAGTGGTAGCAACTTTTGACTTCAAATAGAATTCTAATCAAATAAAAAATTATCTCACATTCATTCATTAGATACACGTGGCTATTCCTCATCCAAATTCAATTTGATTTTAAAAAATAAATTACAATTTTTTTGAATTTCAATAATTTGAGACTAATTTATCCGAATTAACTTTTTCTCGAACCTAATTTACATGATTAATTACGAGTTATCCAACTAGCCACATATTGATATACTTTTCGTCTCTTTAATAATATCTAAATATTTAGCCCAAAATTTGATGTTAATACATATATCACTTTAGTTCCTCAACTTTTCAAAATAACAAAATATAGTATGTAAATTAATTAAATTATATTCTAAAATTTTCGGGCATCACATCTATTGTGCAGTACTCCGTGAAGAATGCAAGAGAACGAAGATATGTGAAGAACGAACCACATAGGATAAGAGTAAGATGTTAAGAGAATTGTCCCTAGCAATTGTATGCGTACAAACAACCGAAAAAACAACTTAAGAATCAACACTTTTAGATATGAACATAGCCTATAATCACAATGTTGGATAAGATTAGGCATCAACAAATGACACGGATGAATGCAAATAGGGAGGCAATTCAAAGATGGGATCATGCGTATAGTCCAAAAATTGTAGGGATAATTGAGAAAGCTAAATCAGATGTCAGATTCATGAGAGCAGATTACGTTGGTAATCAAAAATCTGAAGTTCGCAATACTGATAGCTTGAGGTAGAGTGTAGATTTGGTGAGGAAGGAATGTGCATGTAGGAAATGACAATTGAGTAGAATTCCATATGCACATGTTATTTCTAGTATGCTATCAAGGCAAATAGATATAGATGAATGTGTAGATGAATATTACAAAAATGAGATATATCTAAGAGCATACAGTCATGTGATTCATCCAATGTCAGGGCCTAAACTTTGGCCTGATTTGGGGAAAAATCCATTAAAGCCACCAGTAAGAAAGAAGCAAGCAAGTAAACCTAAAAAGTTAAGGAAAAGATCTCAAACTAAACAATCAGGTGGAGTTAAAATGATAAAAACATGCATGAAAATAACATCTAAGAGATGTGGAGTAACTGGACACAACAAGAAAACATGCACTACACAGATACAGCCTCCTAAAGCACCGCAGACAAAAAAACAAAAGGGAAAGAGAAGTGCAGTCACATCAATAGGAAACAACCCCAAAAAGAAAAAGTCGATAGCAATGTAGTCTTCATGTCGTTGGAAATTGAACTTCTGCATATGAATTGTGAACTTGGAATGTACTTGATGTTTTTGAATCTGTAATTATGGCATTTATATTTTGGGAATTGTTATGTGTTCAAATACTTTTCTTTTTGATTCACTATTAATTAGTTATGTAATATATTGGATTTCATAATTTTATGTGTGACAGCAATATATACACGTTTTGATGTGCATTTGTAATGGAAACTATTGTTAGAGTTATGGGGTGTATTCTGTAAGCAGTTTAATAGGTATGAGACTTTTTCTGCCATTTTGAAAAATGTTTGGGACCTTTGACTCAACATGGACAAAAGGTTTGGGGTTTTCACTGTACCATGTACTTAACGTTTGGAGTCTCAACCACGTGCATATTTCTACAAAAATTAGTTGCAAAAAATGGACATGTACAAAACACTACAGCAATTAAAACTGCATTTTACACTCATTAACTTAAGTTACACTATTACCAAAGGAAGATTACACATCCAGC